>PVKA01010100.1:17737-65756 GCA_004027165.1 Ctenomys sociabilis | reverse complement strand
CCCCCCGAGATCTCACTGAGTCAACTAGGCTGAGTTTGAACTTAAAGTTCTCCTGCCTCATCTTCAGGCTGTAACTGTCATAGACAGACCTTGAAATGTTTTCTCTGTTTAACTTTCTGGCAGCTTCCTAGTGGCTGGTCTTGAAAGTGCAGAATGTCATGTTGTGCCTTCATTTACTTTTCTAGCTTTATTAAACTTCCTTGTCATCTCAGTAAGTTCCCAAGGTGTATTCTTTCCTCATTCATGACTAATACAACATCATCTGTGAGAGGGTCAGTCTGGCTTGCCCATCTAGAAAAGACGATGTGTTTGAGAAATCCTGTGACACAGGGAGCAGAACTGTGAGTGTTAAGTGTGGTATGTATGAAATTGAAATTTGAAAGCCTCAGCAAATAATCTCCTCCATGATTTTTAGGTGCATCTTTATACATCCTTTATACAGTAGACTTGTAACATGGAGTTTCTAGAATTAGGAGCAAAAGTTTGAAATAGATCTAAACAGTATATTTAGATATGGGCCAGCCCTGCTTGACCACTGTGGGGCTGTAGTCAGGAGAGGATGAAGAGCCGGGCGTGGTGGCGCATGCCTGTAATCCCAGCACTTAGGAGGTTGAGGCAGGAGGATTGCTGTGAGTTCAAGACTAGCCTGAGCTACAAAGTGAGCTTAAGGCCAGCCTGAACTGCATAGTGAGACCCTGTCTCAAAAAGACAAAAAAAAAAAAAAAAAAAAAAAAAAGAGAGAGGATGAAGCTCTGCTACGCAGTCTCTTGTGTTTATCTTAGCTCACCTTTGCTCATTAAAGATAGGCTCATTGTCGGTGTAATTCTTTTAGTGCAAAAGCATTGGCCAGAGCTTCACAGTTGGTGTCTCCTACCAGTTGTACATTAACATTACTATGATGTGATTCAGAATTTCAGAGTTGTGAGGTCAGTTTGAGAAGAAATCAGTTCCCATCAGCCTCTATGTTCCCTGCTGACAGATTGAGGATTTTGCTATGGACTTACCCAGAGGTAGCAAGCTAGGTTGCTCTGACTTGGAGTTTTTACAGATATTAGAGTGATTCTGTGTCCTGCACCATATTGTGAGCTCATTTTAAAAGAATAGCATTGAGTATTTTACATTACCTGTTTCTTCCATTTTCCAGAGGATTTAAGGTTTTAGCTTCCAAATACCAGGTATGATCTAATAATATGATGTGTTTTTAAATTTTTAAAAATATATTACAGTAAAAGACACACTGCTATTGATTTCCCTCAGAATACTCCCCCTCATTTCAAACGTACTTACCCATTGTTCTTGCCACTTTCTGAAACAGTTCTGAGAGTTCTTGTTTGTGAATATCTTTAGTTGTACTGTTATGCCTACCTTGATATCCTGAATGGACTTGAAACTTTTGCTTGTAATTCCAGCACTCAAGAGGCTGGAGGATCACAAGTTCAAGGCCATGCTAGGCCAGACTGAATTGCACAGTGAGACCATGTCTCAAAAAAAAAAGAGAAAATAAGGATGGGAAGGGAAGAGAAAAGGAGAAAGAAAATGGCAAAAACAATGGGATAGCTGTGTTTACAGGACAGGGATTTCTTTGAGGGAGATTAATGGCAGTATATCTTTTACTGTAATAGGTTTTAAAAATTTAAACATCCACCACAGCTTTCTGTCACTTCTTGTGTGTCCACTTTCTGGTGTGCACCAAGGAGATGATACATATTTTGCCAATAATATTCACAACTTCTTGTAGGAGAAATACTATTGTTTTCTATTAAAAATAAGGAAACTGTGGTACATACTAAATGATCTTCCCAGTAGTATCCAACTACCAGGGACAGGACTCAAAGCCAGTACTCTTGTCCGTAAGCTGGCTAAGTAGAAATCTGACGTTTACTTTTTATATTCCTGGTGTGGTGGAACTGATAGTAATGTTGACTGAATTGATTTGAATATTAAGTCACCTCCAGCTGAGTCATTGTAACTCAGTAACATGCTATGCTTGTAGGACGCACTTGCTGTGCTTACGAGAAGAAAGGCATCATATCCATTTTACAGATGAGGAAACTACATTCCAGGGTGATCAGGCGGCTTACCTGAAGTCATCCGTCATGACTAAGGGCAGCAGGCATTTTTGAACATAATGGCCAAGTGACATATGTAGTGTCAGTTAATATCATAATTCTTTCAGTCTTCTACATTTTTCCTAACACATTTCTAGCATGCTTCAAGTTTCTTCTAATTACTTATCTTTTGCAATTACTTATCATATCACTTCAGGCAAATGATTTGCCTATTCTTATCAACCTCACATGTAAAAGAAAGATAATTGTAGTACCTACATTAGAAATAGATTATATGAAAATTCACTGTCTAACACAGTAGATTAAATGAATAGTTCAACACCTAACACATGGCAAACACTAAAGTGTCTCACATATTTCCTCCATATATATGTATAGAATCCAGCATTATACCCTCCTGAAACAAGGCAAGACTAATTTTTTTTTTGTCTTTTTGAGACAGGGTCTCACTATGCAGTTCAGGCTGGCCTTAAGCTCACTTTTGCAGCTCAGGCTGGTCTCGAACTCAGAACAATCCTCCTGCCTCAGCCTCTCAAGTGCTAGGATTACAGGCATGCACCACCATGCCTAGCTGAGACTAAATTTTGAAATAAAAAAAAATTGCAGAGATCACATCTTCTAAGAAGAAACCTCCAAATACCAGGTATATCTGCATATGTTGTCTTTTCTTGCTGTGGTGTTTTTCAGGAGACATCTGCTGTCACCTGGCTGTGTAAAAGGCAGTAGCAAGTGACATCTAGGTGTTATAGACAGCATTCAGTGAGTGGCACTGCAGAACATTGTACTGTCTCACTCAGATCTCATCATTTCCTACCGACCTAGGGCTGATATGTGATTAGCTTTCAGGTGGTCTGAAAGTTCTAGAAACACCCGTGAGTAAGAAGAGGAGTGTTTCAGTTTGTCCTTTTAAAATGTGACTTATTCCAGGAAGACGGCCAGAAATCCCTGTGGTCTGGTTTCTTCTGCATAACCCACATTTGCTACTGAGCCAGGGCTCTGAAATGGCCGTTCACTTCATGTTGTCTAGAAGGATCATGTCCCTTGTTCTGATTATTCCATTCTTGAGACCCAGTGCAGCTCGACCGGTGAATGAGGGCTCCAGGCCTGCTGCACCAGAGGGACCTTTCCTAGGGATCCCTTTTCCCAGTGATCCCCGATTCCACCCCAGGGCCCCAGACCCAACACAGCTGGGCCGCAGACCCACCAAAGCCCAGGCCCACCTACCTAGAGAGCGACCTGCCTGAGATACGAGGGCTGACTCTGGCAACTTTCCAGTTCCCCGCCTCAAAGCCAGCCAAGATAGTGGGAATTTTCACTACTCGCTCTGCATCCTGGTTCGTGCTCGCTTGATTATTCCATTCTTCCCAAGGTGTTTCTCTCATGGTAGTTCATTTGTGTCTGAGTAAAAAACGAAGCTGGATATGCGTTTTAGAGATGGTGGGCTCAATATTGGACACCTGCTTGTCATCAGCCCATATGAAACAAATGTCAACTAATGAGCTGAGAGGGACAGGGAGATAGCTCAGCGGTCTAAAGTGCCAGCTTAGGCAGGCAGAGGAACCACGGTTTGATCCCTGTACCACATACTGCGCCAGCCCTGCCCCCAGGATGGGCTAAGCCAGCCACCAAAAAAGATGAGTGTAGAGATTTTTTGAGATTTTAAAAGACAGTTAAGTGAGAATCACCTTTAAGCTTAAAAGCTCACTGGGGACAGAATCTCCCTCTTATTCTACACGTAGTCCTCCAAGCCCAGAAACTGGTACATGTGCTGGTACTCAGTATAAGTCTGCTCTTTGGCCTTCACTGGCTTTCATTCTTATTTGGCTAGAAATGAAAGGTATTTTATTCATTCATTCTTTAAACCAGAATTCTGGGTAGCATGATGAATGAGATAGACAAGGTCATTAATTTTCTTATAGAACCAACATTTTAGTAAGAGAAAAAAGTGAAAGAAATACAAATAATTATGAGATACATGATTTTTTTTTTTCTTTTTTCTATTTTTTTGGTGCAGGGTCTCACCATGTATGCAGTCCACATTCATAGTGATCTTCCTGCTTTTTGCCTCCCATGTGCTGGGATTACAGGTGCGCGCCACCACGCCTGGATTGCATCTCCGGCTCAGTGCACCCGAAGGCGGGGCCGGCGCAGTTTGGGGAACCAAGGATCGAACACTGGTCCCTGCGCTTACCTAAGCAAGTGCTTAGTCCGCTGAGCTATACCGCGGGCCCTTACATGATTGTTTTGAAGGAAATAGAGGAGCAGCCTTTCTAGGTAAGATAGAAAAGGCTCCCTCACATCCTTTGTAGAGTTTATTTCTGAGCTTCTATAAAGGATGGGAAATAACTGAGTATAGCCATGTAGGCAAAAGCATTACTACTCTGTAGGCCTTTGAGGAGGGGAAAAGTGTAGCCTGTTTGAGGATCAAAAATAAAGGATGGCTAAGGGGCTCTGACCAAAATAGGAAAGTAATAGGTAATGAAATTGGAAGGGGAAGTGGAGGCCAGAGATTTGATAAGGGCAAGAAAGCTGCCTAGAAACTCTTAACTGCCTTATAGCCCCTGGTGATTTGAATTTTATTTTTAGTGAGGAAAGAGACATAATAAAGGAGATATGATCTGATTCTCTGCTTTTTTTTTTAAGCATTCTTTTTTTTTTTTTTTAAATGTGTACAGGGTCTCACTATACAGATCAAACGCCTAGCGATCCTCCTGCTTTCAGCCTCCCAGTTGCTTGGGATTATAAGTACACACCACCACGCCCAATCTCAGTCCCCATCTCAGTGCAGCCCCTGGGGTGGGGCCAGCATGACACTTTAGGAATGGTCCCTGTACCTGCCTAAGAAGGTGCTTTAGTCTGCTGAGCTATCTGGCCAGCCCAATCTGATTTATTTCTATGTTTTTAGGCGTATTTGTTACTGTAAGAGGATGGTAACTTGGACTAAAGGAAGGAAGACAGAAATAGAAAACCATAGTTGGGTTTGAATAATACCAGTATTTTACAGATGAAGGCAGTGGATTAGTGAAGTTTGAATTAGGCAGCAGTGATCAGGAATAGTTTTGAAGTCAAGAAGACAGAGAAGTAAGGTGAAGAGGTTTGGGGACGAGGGAGACTTGGTATTTAAGAATTTTGCCTAAATCGTAAATTGCAGATTTCCATGAGATATTACAGACTCAGACCCCACTAAGATTTGCCTAGGATGTGTGAATCTAGAGTTCTGAGAATTCTGCCTAGACATATAAACGTGGGAAATGCCACATAGAGTATGTTTAAATCCTAAGGCTTAATAAAGGGTACATTTACCTTAGCTCCTGAAAGCGCTTCATGCTACTTATATGACTAGTTTAAGGAACTGCTCCTTTAGGATACTGGCAGTAATAACAACTGTAGAACTACACCCATTTTACTACAAAATATCCATTTAAGATTTATTTGTGTCACCAAAGACAGGAAGATGAAATAGTACCCTCGGTGCCATAAAACCACTATTTGAGCATGTTTTTCAGAAAAATCCCTATCTGGATGGTGTGACCAAGTCCAACAATGCCTAGTTGGCTGTGTTCTAATAGGTCAGGTGTAACTTAAGCTTCAAAAGCCTTATGGCAGCCATAAATTAGACTGAAGGTACCTGAGATAAGGCAGGTGTGTTTGTTGACCTGATTAGAATCAAGGGCAACAGAACTGCCCAGAAATTGTAGCCCTAGATGAAGCCTTGGACTGGAGATGAACAGCCATTTACTTTATGAGAATTTTGGTAACAGAAAAAGCAAGAAAGCAGAATCAGATTTTTCAAATTTGGGATTTACTTATTCATTTGTTTATTTTTTTAGGGAAGGCTCTACAGGGTTTTCAGGGTCTCACTACGAGGTTCGACTTATAGTGATCCACCTGTTGACAGCCTCCCAAGAGCTGGGATTGCAGCGACATACCACCATGTCCTGTCTTAATTGCCATCTCGGAGGTGTGTGTGTGTGTGTGTGTGTGTGTCTGTGTGTGTGTGTGTGTGCGCGTGCTTGCTTGCGGGTGTGTTACTCTGCTGAGCTATTTGGCCAGTCCTAAATTTGAGATTTTTTTAAGGAATATGGGATAGCTTCTTAAAAGGCAAACATTTCCCAGGGAACCTGGTTAATTCTGGGTTGGTGTTGAGGACCCTACTTTTTTCTTTTAAGGCATGGTCTCACTCTGTAGTCCAGGCTGGCCTTACACTCACACAGTGATCCTCTTGCCTCAACCTCCTGAGTGCTGGGATTACAAGAGTGCACCACCACACCTAGCTAACAAATGATTCTGATACAGATGATTCATGGACAATACATTGAGAAATATTTAGTCTAGAAAGATCTCTGGACTATCTAGTTAGCTCTCTTTTAGAAATGGGGAAACAAGCATGTGGCAAGGGTCTTGCCCAAAGTTGTAGGGCGAGGTGGAATGTCAGTGCAGTATAACAACTTACTCTTTACTCTTCAACCTAAGGGGTGGATGAAAAGACAGACTGCGCTCCCAATTCTCAGGTTGCCTGCCTTCATTCTAGTTTGGGTTTTCTTTTTCCAAAGTATACATCACCTTCTAATGTGAGAATAATTTACTAATTTATTGTTTGTTATTTGTGTCATCTCCATAAAATCTGTTTCACTGCAGATTCCTATATGCCTCAAACAGTGCCTGACCCATAGTAGGAATTCAGTGACTATTTGATAAGTGGACAGATGAAAAATATTTTGTTAAATTACAAGTTAGTAGGCATTATGGAAAGGTATCAGCCATTAGGTATTATTAGTACAAAATAAAGTAGAATTCTTTTTTCATTTACTTTGTTCTGCTTGAATCAGAGGTTTCAGGAACAGCTTGTTTATAAAAGAGTAAAGACTAAGAGAATCAATCCTATAATAGTAACAACAGCAGTATTAATGACAGTCACAGTACCATTTGTGGAGTGGCTATTATATGAAGTTCTGAGCTGAGTGAGGATTATCTCATCTGAGGTTTGTTACTGCTCAGAGATGAGGAACCAGGATTGTGTTTTCCAGAGGAGGAAAGTGAAGCTTAAGAGGTAGAATCACTTTTTCTGGGATACACAGCCTAAATAGATTTGGAATCTGTGATCCTTACAATGAGGTTACCAGTAACAGTTAGGTTTTTTTAGGGTGTTTTCTATTCGGAGGAAGAATTGAAAAAGCTAAAGGACTAGGCAGCATCACTCTTTGGGATGCCTCCAGGCCAAGAACATCAATCTCCAAGGTGGTATAAAACCACAGCCTGGAGAAAAACATAATTTTTTTTCAGCTCGACTTTCCAGCATTCCTCATATACCCAAATCTTTCCATTCTCACATTACAAAGAACCTTCATCCTGAACTGGGGGGCTTTTCTCATTTCTTAGACAACCTCCCTGGAACGGGCCAAGGAAAATTCCAGTGGTGACAGGTCATGCTAAAGAATTTCTAGGGAGGCCTCATTCACACTCCACCTCCTAAGGAAGGGTGGATGGAAAGGGGGCTCCTCCACCCACTTTCCATAACACTTTGCCATTAGGCCTCAGGAAGGGGCTGAGGGAGATGATGGTTTTATAAATGTGGGCATAACAGAGCTCTTGTGAGACTTGGACAGGTTTTTGAGTTCTTGGACTGTACCTTTTAAACTGCTTAAGAGCAGCAGAATGAAGTATCACAACCTGCTGTGGATAATGTCAGCATTCATTCTTAGCTCTGGCAGCAAAGACTGGTCATGCTGCACACATAATGGCAGCAGATCTCATTTAATTTTTATAACAGGCAAGATGAGGCATCATTGTCCCACCTCTGTGGCTGAGAAGGCCTCAAGAAATTAGAAGCTTGCCAGTCTTGTGGCAGTAGTGAGAGGCAGAGCCATGTATTAAATACAGGTGGAGTTCTGAGGTTTGCCTTTGCTAGCAGGGCTGGTTCACAGCATGGACTCTGGAGCCATACTACTTGGGTTTGAATCTTGACACTGCAACTTACTATCTGGGAGATGGTGGGCAGGTTACTTAGCCATCCCTCTTTGGCTTGCTCATCTATGGCATGGGGTTAATAATGTACTCATATCATTTGTTATGAGGATTAAATGAATCTGTATTATATATATATATATATATATATATATATATATATATATATATATATATCCTTTTTATCTGATGGAAACTTAATCTCAGAAGTTTCAGGATTCTTCTAACCATCCTCACCCCTGCCACTGCTGCCCATAGGTTGTGTCCACATGGTTAAGTATCATATATAGAGGATTCATACATAGCACTTATGAACAGTGTCTGGCATATCATCAGCCCCAATAGATGTTAGTGGTGATGGGTATGATACTACCAAGACACTGAGGGTATTGGAAGGCAGGGATGGGGGGGTCCAACTCCCAGTTGGTATCATTCTCTGGGGTATATAGAGCCAGAAAGCGAGATAGGCATTGTCTAGGTGCTTCTTCACAGATTAGGTAAGAAGCAAAAGGACAGCATCATTATTTTGCACATAGTTAGTGTTATTTTAATGCTGTAACAATGAACATATAAGAACATGGAAGCATTCAGAGTTCCTGATCAGGCCACATGAAATAATAAGATTAGGAATTAAAACTTTCCCAGAGGTAAATTGTCTCAGAACGGTTTTGTGGTGTGCCATTTATTGGAATGAATGTCACCTTCTGACCACCATCACTCTTGGTCTGATCACAATGTCCTCCACCTGTCTCCCTTCCCCCTGGGAAGTTGAGGCTTCTCTGTTCTGCCATTGGTTTGTGCCTTTTTGTAACTGCATTTCACTTCTCTTGTAGCTTAAGAGTTGGACAGTGGAGGACCTTCAGAAGAGGCTTTTGGCTCTCGACCCCATGATGGAGCAGGAGATTGAAGAGATTCGACAGAAGTACCAGTCCAAGCGGCAGCCCATCCTGGATGCCATTGAGGCTAAGAAGAGACGGCAACAAAATTTCTGAGCAAGACCGAGTGCTGGGTTTCTGTGAATTCTGGACTGCTCGTCCTGTGTCTGTCAGCCAGCACTTAGGTTAAGTCATTTCTCCACAGCACCTTGGTGAACTCAGGAATATGCGCCAGTGGGAAGGGCTATTTGATGGTCACTGTGCCATCTTGATGTGTGTACTTACATTGGCCAGGTGTATTATTTCGAAGACTTATGTCGGCGCTTTTAACTCAGAGTTTTAAACCCCAGAAACAGAGACTCTTAGTTGATAGGTGGGAAAGTTTTACATTTTCTTTTTGTTTTTCTTTCCCCAATAGTTTTTGAATGTTCTTTCTGAACACTTTTTAAAAATATATAAATATACATATATATTATATATAGAGAGATATATAAATTATAGATTCCCCACTCAGTGTGGTGGCATCTCTGTACAGGTACAGTTTTGAACAGTTTGCCTCTTTTCTGTAAGATTATGGTACTGTGGAACATGGGGGCTGAGGACATTGGGAATCTATTGGGGGGGGGTCACTGAATCCCAGGGCCAGCCTTACCCTGTGTAGGGCTGCATTTAAAAATCAGGCTTTGTTTCCACTGTGGTTTCAGCCTTGTGTGTTCATCACTGGCTTTTGGAGCTGACAGTGGTGCTCAGAACACCTGGAGAATTTGTGTTTGGTCTTTGAGTCCCAAGAGAAGCCTCGTACGTACCCTTTCTGCAAATTGACGTTTACTGTTTCAGTGTCTTTCATCCATTTCCATTCTGACAGCCGCCTGAAGTCACATCACAGATGTTTCCCAGTGCCTTAAGAGGAGAGGTGATCTGGTGCAGGAACAGGCCAATCAGGAACTCTCAGCAAACACAGGGTTATGTTCAGTCCACAAAAGGAAAGGGGTTTTGAAGCTCTCATTGTTTGTGTGAAAAGTTACACAAGTGGCATTTTGCTCTGCATTCCTTAGGGATGGGGGTACAGGGCATTGCTTTTTTTAAAATCTACATTCAAATATGTGACTGTGTTCTTTTTTTCTTTTGCTGTTAAGGGGTCTAGAAGTAAAAATGAGCACTCCAGGATGCTCGTAGTGAGCATATAGAATGCCAGAGTTAGAAGGGACCATAATGATGATCTGCCAGGTTACAGTAGGAGCGGGGATTAGAACTCAGGGCTTCACGCCTGGGATACTGAATTGAGAAGCCTGTTCCCTGAGGAAAGAGATTTGTGTCCATTTGGGTTAAGTTGTCCCAGGGATCCCAGCTAATAGAAACCTGTTGCTGCCTTGCTTCGTCTTAGGCTATGAAAAGATTCCCCAGATAAAAATATCAGTGAGTCCATCAGGTCCGCCATGGCTACCCAGTAGCAGGCAAACACCCATGGAGGCAGATTTAGGGCCCAAAGCACAGCAGAGGGCTTTGCATGTCTTCCTGCAATTTTGGCTCAGAGCCATGCTCAGATACACAGAAAGGAGAACACAATTGGAAAAGACAAATGTCTTTTCATTTTATTCTGATGTCTTCCTTCAGATAGGGGAGCCATGATTAGGTTGTACCAAAGAATATTGTAATTTGGTTCCATAATTTTTTTTTGCTCCCTAAACCCAAGAATCAATGGAAAGGCAAGGATAGTTGTTCTTCTGTGACCAGATTCTATTCTTTATAATTAAAGCAGCTTTTAAAAAATTCAAATGGTAGTTGGTGTTGAGGGCACAGACTGTGAAGTAGCTATGTAGTAGATAAAGGAAAGAGAACAAGTTGAGGATCTTGAGGGAATAATAAATGGCAGTTAGCGTTTATTGACCACTTATTATAGGCCAAGCCTTGGGCTTGGTGGACTTCAAATTTCATAAGAGTCCTGTGAACTGAATATCTTACCTCCATTTTGTAGGTAGGAAAATGGATTTGGAGAGATCGCTTCCTTTCCAGGGCAGTGTGGCTAGTGAGTAATGCTCACTGTGTGGAACCCTGAAGCCATGTCTGACCTGCAGCCCTCAGACATAACAGACATAAAAACAAAAAGGAAAGTGTGTTATTTATCTACACTAACTATCTTTTATATTTTTATGTGATCTAGGACACTTTACTCAGTGTGTCCCAGGCAAGCCAAAATGCTAGACATTTCTGACAGCGAAAAGGAAAGTCACAAGTCCATTTAAAATGAAATGGCCATCTTTTCTTGCATAGACTAATTCTATGTGGCATTTTTAGGTTGGAAAACAGCTGAATTAATAGGTCTAATAGCCAAGTAAGTTGTAAAACTCAAGCATGCACATCCCACATCACTTGCTGTGCTAACAGTTCTGTCTTAGTCTCTTTTCTCTTTAAACAAATGATCCAGAGAAGAAAGCCTTTTTCTTCTTTCCTAAGAAATATCCAAGTGAAGGAAAGCTCAGTTTTTCTCCATAAATATTCTTGGGCTGTGAACCTTGATCTGGAGGTTATTTTGTTTTAAGCATATGTAAACCCCGCATACGGGTTCAGCAAGTCATTGTTCATGAATCTAGCTAGGCAGAGCCCTTTGGCCAGAAGTCAAATTGTTCTGGATCAGATAAAGTTCTTGGCAAGATATATTTGTTTTCTAGTGACAGAAAGGCAGAGGAGCAAGCCCTTGTTATTTTTTCCTTGAATACTAAATTAAAGATACTTCAGTTTTCATTGAGCTTAAGCATATATTTCTCAAGCTTCCAAAGAACTCTGAAGCTCTACACTGCAAAGAAACCATGACCCATACCTTATTTCATCTTGTAAAAAAAAAAAAAAAATGTCTATCAATATCTTAATTGCCCTCCTCTTAGTAAATTGGAATCATATTTCTGTTTTTATTCCTTTGCCCAACTAAAATTGAATGGATGAAAAACTGGCTGAAGGAGAAGGATGGATGGGTGGAAGGATATATAGCACAAATGAGCTAAGGATCCACTATTCCAAAGCAATTTATGAGCTGTAGACTTGACTGTTTGAAACTGTAGATTCAAACCAGAAAACATTATTTAGCACCTACCAGATGTCAGAAATTTATTATACTGTATAAAACTCATTAGCTCAGTCTGGTATCAGAAATGAGAGATGACATCACCATGGGTCCTGTAAGTATTAAAAGGCTAACAACTGAATCTTATGAAAAAGTTTCTGCTAATAGATTCAACAGTTTAAATGAAGTGGACACATTCCTGGAGAGTTACAAAGTACCAAAGCACAAAGAGAAATAGACACTCCCAGCCGTTCTTTTAATAGCTTTGAGATATAGGTATTACTCTCCTCATTTTACAGAGGATGAAACTGAGGCTCAGAGAGGTAAAGTGTGTAGCTCAAGGCCGTGTCACTATAATCTAGGAGAGCCAGGTTTACGTCCAGTGTCCTTTCTAACGTACCATGTTGCCTCTAAAGATTGCAGCTCCTTATTTATGGGGGGGATTGTTCCTGCCCAAATCAGACTCCCCACTGCATCCTGTGCTTCCTTAGCACTAGGTGTATGTTTCATCAGGGTTGCATTCATTGTCTTTGGAACCCATGTTCTTGTGTATATTTGGCAAAAAACTCACCAGCTTGCACACAGACCAACTTGGATTTAAAGATAAAAAGCTTCAATGCTGTTGTTAATGTACAATTAAAATGTGAAGTTTGTAGCTTTAATTTTTTTGTAACAAAAACTAATAACACTGGCTTAAGTGCTGACTTGAAAAGCTATTTTGTAAGGTCTGGATGTAAATAATCCCTTGAGGTCAGCAGTTTGTATATGTTTGAGACATAGCTTCCTCCATTGCCTTTTATTTTCTTTTCTTAAAAAATTTTGAGATGCTTCCTATATACTTTTATGTTAGATTTGTTGTTCTATCTCTTCTTCCTACACTTTGTCAATCTTTGTTTTAAATAAACTGTCCATTGGACCACAGATCTTATGTTTTTAAAAATGAAGTCCTAAATACATGGCTGCTTAATGGTGTGAACCTCTGTGATGCTGACTATATTCTGTGTATATTCTAGAGTCCAAAGCTGGGACACACACACACACACACACACACACACACACACAAAGCTGGGACAGAGCTGGGTAGACTTTTGCCAGGCACCTGCTGTGTGCAAGGAGTCAAGCTAGTTGTTAGCAACCTAAAGATACATGAGAGACAGCTCTTGTGGGGCACCTAGGAAGCCAGTCAAACCCCAAAGCACACAACATTGGAAATACTATGAGAGAAGGAAGCACGTGGCTCATGGACCTCCAGGAGTGTAGTGAGACCACATACCAAATAAATAAACTTGGTAAAAAAAAAAAGGAACAAATATTTAGAAAGCTATCAATTATTGAATCCTGTCCATTTTAGATTGGACCAACCATAGAAGTTATTATTTAAGTTCTTCAGTTGTCACCTGAGATAGCAACCTGTTTTCCTGCAAGCCTGACCAATAGCAGCCTGGCCTCCTAGAATGTTCACTGTGGATATTGGTTTGCTGGGTGCGTTGTTGTAGCTTGTGGGTCAAAGTTCTACTTTTGTATGTGGGCTACATACATTATTCTCACTACATACATTAGTATGGCTGAGTCAGATATCAGAATGAAGTCAGACATTGGTGGAAGACAGATAGATGATAGATAAAGTTCTTAATAAGGAACGTTGTGACACATGGCTACAACAGCAGTGATCCTTGAAGACATATGCCAATAGTTAAATAAACCAATTGCAGAAGGATAAATATCTATTATTCTACTTATATAAGATACCTTGAGTAGTCAAATAGAATGTAGACTGGTGGTTGCCAATGAGAAGAAAGAGGAATTAGTATTTAATGGAGTGTCTAGTCTGGGAAGATAGGAAAGTTCTAGAGATGGATGATTGTGATGCTTGGACTATAATGTGAATGTACTTAATGCTACTGAACTCTACACTTACAGGGATTCACTGAAGAAGTTTCTAGCTTACCGTAATAAAAAATGCCAGAGACACAAAGAGAATATTTAATGTATAATTTACTTATATAAGATTCAAAACCAAGGCAAACCAATTGATGTCTGAGGTCAGAAACTCACCTCTGGAGGTTGCCAGGTAGGTACTTGATGGGAGCGGGAGGAGGACTTCTTGGGTGGTTGCCAAGTTTTAATTCTGTGGCTGTTCATTACATGTGTTGCTCACAGTGACAAAATTCACTAAGGTAATCTCAGAGTTTTTCTCCTGTGTATTTTACACTTGAATAAACAAAGGCACTCCAATGGCTTTTCTCTGCAAGCCTCTGAGGTCATGGATAGGAACTACCCAGCTATGGACAAATATAAGGAAGAGGTGGTTCCTCTTAATCCACTGGCATTTATCTCAGCATCTTGGTTGGGTAAATGATCCACTGAGGCCCAGCTCCAGACTCAAACCCCAGTGTTCATTCTGAGTACAGGAGTGAGTCTGGTTTGTAATCCAGAGAGAAGCAAACTACAGCCTCTGCTCAGAGCTGCTTTACCTCTCTGAGGAAAATAAGACCAATGGAGGAGGATGCTGATTTTCCTCTACATGTGTTTTTTGGTTCGCATTACATTTGGCATTTATAGTTCTAGGGATTGTCACTCACAAGTTAGCATCAGCACTCAGAGATGCATGTATAGGTTCAGAGGGGCTAAGAAACCCAACCAGCATCTCAAGTACCAGAGGTTCAAGGCCAAGTCCATCTGCCCTCAACCATATTCTACAAGCCATCTCTTATGTCCTTCCATCAAATAATTAAAAAAAAAAAAAAAAAAAACAAAACTCACTGCCTGAGAATAAAGCCAACACAGGAGAGGGAGAGCAGAGGCAAAAGCAAGAAGAGAAGATGAAGTCAGTTGAACCTTTAGGTGCCCCATATTTAAGCCATTTTGTTTCCTGACATTTGTAAGTAAAGGATTCCTTCCTGATCTATATAAGAAAAGGGAGGGCATTAGATGTTATTGGGAGGTTTCTCCTGAGGTGGAGATGTAAGGGTCCCTTCTCTTGTGCGAAGGATGCTCAGCACATGAAGTGCTGCCAAAGAGAAGCAGGGAGCCTTAGGGAGGAAGCAGGCCAGCAAAGAATTTATCTGGCTGGGTTGGGGGTGGCGCTTTTATGGGGGTGCATACACAAGAAGCAAAAGGGAAAGTTCAGGGTTAAGCAGGAGGTAGAAGATGGAAGTCAATGAGCGGCTCATTGTTGGTTCTGGGATCCCCTCGCCAGCTGAATCCCCACCATGATGACCCAGGAGATGGTTGCATGGATGCAGACTCATCAGTCCCCTTAGAGGCCAGTAGGTCCAACTCAAGTCACAAGGGCTGGTGTATGAAGACAAGTCTGACTTTAATGCTGAACTGTGTGCAGTACCTTCTCTTTGAATTTCCTGAGGGCTCTGGACCCAGGACTTCTGAACAAGGACTTGGCCAAACATCAGTCTACATCTGACCTGTCCTCTTCCTGTCAAACAGGATTCTGAAAATCATTTCTTCTCAAATGTTAATTGCTCAGTTTACTAAGCTTCCTACAGAATTTTCCTCTCAGTCACAAAGTCTCGCTGCCCTGAAATATGAGGTCTGTGACCTCATTATACAACCTACATTTCAAAGCCACTTCCTTTTACTGGTCCCCAAGGAGATGTTTGCCAAGCAAAGTAGAGTAGTGGTAGATATTAATCGTCAAAAAGGAGTATAATCCAGTGTCAGGAAGCCTGACTCTGAATCTCTGACCTGATACTTTTTAACTATGGGCCTTAGTTTTCTCAACTCTTCAATAATGGCGACATTATTTTATTATTGCTCCTGTTGTCTTATGGGATTGGTGTAAAGAGTAAATGAAATAATGAATGAAACACGTTGTAAATTAAGAGTGCCATAGGCAAGTGGAGGGTGGCTATTATTGTTTGCTGAGCTATCTTCATTCGTGGGAGCCTCAGAAACTACCTTGGGACAAAATTATTTTCTCCACATCTATTTTCCGATGTTAACATCCTCCTGCCCTTATTGGAGCTAAAAAATTCTTACCCAAAGCTACTTAGGACTGGTGTCAGCTTCTTGTGTGACTTGGATGGATCTGTTTTCAGATCTATAATATGGGGCTAAGGAAAACAAGTTTTATATTTGAACATAAAGAATACCATGTTTCACCCACCAGGAAAGTCCCCATGCCAAGTCACAGCACAGAAATTATCAAAGTGTCCCCACCATTAGCTACAAGCATACCACATTCTAGGGCTCTAGACATTCTAATTTGTATGCTTTAAGCCCAGGGTCCCAATTACTCCTGAAAGTTTCTGGACATCTCTCCATTTTATAGAAAATACAACTGAGGTCCGAGAGGTTAAGATTTGTAAGGGGTAACTGTGGGTCTGTCCAGCACTCTTTGTGGAACTGCTTTACACTCATACCAACTATGGGTTCTCATGACAGCTGCCAAGTTCTTATCAACTCAAGCTCTATGCCAACCCTTTTTTAGTGATTGAGTCACCTTTCCAGAGCTGGGCCAATCATTGATTTTCTTTTTTTTTCAAATTGGAACTGGGAAGAGTTCTGTAGGGGGGATGCTACATAATACATAATTGGGAGGTGTTGGTAACTCTGCTGTCTGCCATGTAGTGCAAACATTACTCTTTCTGTCTCTGTCCCCTTCGTTTTTGGTTTTTGTTCCTGAACTCATGAACCTCACTGCCATTCTCACCAAGTACTGTAAGAGTTATGTATTGTTTTTGCCTTCCCAGGATCCCTGAGGAAGCATTTCACTTTTCCTTAGGGAATTACACTCTACCATCAGTGTTTGGCAGGCATGTGATTATTCCTCTCCTCCATCCCTCAAGTGTTTAGTTTTAGAAGGATACATAAAGTGGCACTAAGTATTGCTCAGATATTTCACTAACAATATCCTAAAGAGATGATTTATTGATTCTAGCTATAGTATTTAAATGTGTTTCCTTCATTTCTTTTTCAGTGTTCAATTCTGTTTTGATCCTCTCCAGGATCTGTTCAGTGCAGTCATTTTGTTGTTTGTAGCCCAACATTCCTGCCGTCAGAAACTAGAACTAGAAGTGTAGGAAATATATCCTCCAGGAATTGTGGGGGTATTCAAAATTATTGGGTGATAATGGGGCAAAAAGTGAGACTGTTCCTCATGTTTGTGGAGATCATCAGACTGGTGTGCAATGATAAAGAGCTGTTTCTTGCATCCCTTGGTTTTGAGTATGGAGGGTGTGGTTCTTAGAAAAGAGATAGCCACCTAGCATAGTTCAATTTTAAGGAACGGAAGAATGCTGGTTCATGTGATAGAATAAATGTTTTGTTTGTGACCACATAGAATAATATTGTAATTGTTTCTTTTGGAGACAAAAAGAAATGTAGAGAATTTGTATATTTGTAGAGAACAGAATTTGGCCATGGTGAAAGAATCACTTAGGGCTTGCTGTTGGGCTGTGTTCTTCAAATAACAAAGTTAGTTATTGATTATGTAGGTGACTAAATTCACCTCATATTGACAGAGTGGGATTCTGATGAGAACATCTGTATGAGGATGTGGAAAAAAAAAAAACTCAGGCTCTAAAACACTGGTGCAAGCTGCTCACAACCATACCTGTGAAATACACAACTGTCTGCTCGCCCCAGTTCTCAAGGCTGCTTACTTGGCAGGGAAAGATCAGTTTGGCCTGGAGGGGGAAAAGTAAAATGAGCAGGAAAGACTCTTGGGTCTGGCTAGAACTTTTAGAAACTTGCTAATTGATACCATCAACAATTCAGCAAATATTTGTAGGAATGGATTTTTGTGGTGTTTGATCAAGCGAGGGGAAATAGAATTTTGGATCAGACTGAGCCCCTGGACATGGATGCATTGAGCAGACAGCCTGCCTTCTCTGTGCTAACTCCAGGAACTGGCTGGGCTTTCGCAGTGGGATAAACTGGCTAATGCCAATTTGAACCAAATGCTGACCCACGTGAAATGGAATTCACAGGGCCCAAATCCCTAGGCATCAAGCAGCAGAAGGGAATAAAAGATTTCTAAAGACAGGATGCTGGATTGGATCTATTTTGTGCCTCCTCACCCCAAATAACTCACTGGCCTCCATTGAACCCAGCACAATTTTTACCCTTGTTTTGAAGAAAGTTGAGGTCAGGAGTTGCTGGCTAGAAGAGCCATAATTTGAAATGAGTTCCCTGAGATCAGAGGGGAGGAAGAAAACACAAATGCAGGAGTTTGGGCGCTAGTACTTCATCCTCCGAAGTGGATAGGGTCATCACAGCCTTTAGCAGGCTCTGAATGAATCAGGAGCTCATGGTGTAAGGTGGCCCTAAAAGATTAAATCAGATGCAACCCACTGGAGTCTTCCTTGTTTGTATAACCAATAAAACTTAAGAAAAAAACAAACTGAAGAAAAAGAAGGCCTGAAATACTCTAGCTCTAGCAAAAATTCCTGACTTGAACCACCATGAGAGTTAGGAATGTTCGCTCGACACACAGGCTTGAGTTCACTGATCTGAAGGCCTTTGCTTGAAGGATATTCTATTTGCCCTTGAGGAAGGAATCTGATAGCACTGAAGGGATGTTATAAATGCCAGTTGCAGTCTTGTGACCATAATGGGAATAGGCTGTGATGCCAAAAACAGAGACTAGAGTGACACAGCCACAAGCCCAGGAAGACCAAGGAATGCCAAGAGGCAGAGGCATGAGATTATTCCCTGAAGCTCTTAAGAGGGATTATGGCTCTGCTGACACTTTCATTTTGGATTTCTGGCCTCTAGAATTGTAAGAATAAATTTCTGCTATTTTAAGCCACGTATTCTATGGTAATTTGTCATGGCAGCCACTGGAAATGAATATACCTTCTAGTAAAGTCATCTTTTGCTTAAACAGTTTCTGTTGCTTACAATCAAAAAGTGGTGATTGTAAGTTATTCATCATGTTCATTATTTAATTTAAATAACTATTATTTTTTTCCATACTAGGAGTTGAACCCAGGGCCTTCAACTAAGCTACATCCCCAGCATATACTTCTTTGAGATGGGTTTACTAAGTCACTAAATTGCCTAGGCAGGCCTCAAACTTGAAATCCTCCTGCCTGAATGACCCTTTTTGGCCAAGATTTTTCCAACTAGATTCCTGTCACTTGCAACCTGTCCTGACTGGCATTACCACTGATACAACCTATGCCAAATTCAAGGCTGGAACAAGAGACCATTACTCCTTATATATCACCCATCCATCCCAATCAATCACAGAACACATCAGAAAGCCAGCTTCATGAAGGTCTTGAGGCACAGCTCTTTATTTGAATAACGGTTTCACTGATAGGCCAGAGAGGGAGTGACCTGTTGCATTTCTTTCAGGACCATGCACAACCTGTGGTCGACTCAGGCCAGAGCACTGTCCTGAGGTGTCACCACACCAAGTATTGGTGAGATCAGAAAGTCTGGAAATCATCTGTATTCTTCATGTGCTAGGTAACACCATTGGAGTGATGCATGCACACACTGATTGTCTGCCCTGGGCACAGATAGTAAGAAGCGAATGTGTTAAGTTTCCAAGAGTCCCTTTGGCTTAGTTCCTGCTGCAGCTCCAATATGGAGTCTTGAAATCTACAAGCATATTGGGGGCTGACTACATAGTAGAAGTAATGGTAAACCTATGGCATGCATATTGCAGGAGGCTGTTTATTATCACTGAAAGTTCTCAAAAGCTTGTCATCAACTGTACTAGGCCCTGTGAAACATAAAGACTTTCACTTGCATTTCTGCTAATGCTTGGAATACTCATCCTAGGACCCCCTTTATCTACTTAGCTATTTGTCTTTATGATGTCACTTTCTCAGGAAAATGGTCTCTGATCTTCTCAGGGAAGAGACCCTGGTATATCATATATGCTTATAGTTAGCTCCCTGTACTTAGTAGAGCTCACTATTCTATGTACCTGTGATTCTTGTATTAGCGCCAGTCCCCACTGGCCTGAAGAACTTTATGAATATAAGGATATATATTTGGCCCACTGTATTTTTTGAAGCTAGCAAGTTGTCAATACATCAGAGAATGAGTGGGTAAAGTCAATCTGTGACACTGGTTGTAACCCAGTAGCTGAAGCATGTGTGATACATGTGTATGGGATCAGGGAGGGGTGGTATGGTGAACTGGAGACTGTATGCCTCAGCCCCAGTTTAGAAGTCTATTAGAATGACTGTGCAGCTGCACAAAAACATGTCAGCAGGCCATATGTGAGGTCCACGCTTATGGCTTCCAATAGAGATTTCTTGAATGATTAAGAGAAGAAAGTATAAGAGAACCACTGTAAAAGCTCAAAAGCCAAGCTCTTAGGGCCGGGAGAGGCAAAGGGTTTGTTGAGTTTCTCTGTGAGCATTTCTTCTGCTCCTTCGGTGCTTGGCACACAGTGGACTATGGGAATCAGTTAATCTACTCAAAATGTACTAAATACCAACCGTGCTCCAAGCATAAGGATCATGCTTGGTCACAAATACTCTAGTCATGATATGTGGAATGGGCCCTGGGGACCCTTCCTGACTTTTTCAGCACATGAGCAGAGACTTTAGCAGGGGAGTACTACAGATTTACTGACAGCAAGAATGGAAGGACCAGAGCTAGCCAACAGGGATAGGAGTCTCCAGCACTTGCCTGGATGGCTGCTCAGGGTAGGGCTGGTGACTCTGCAGTGGTAGAAGGGAACTGCCAGAAGGCGGCATGTGTATGGTGGCCCCTGCCACTAGCATTTCAGATGTGAGCTGTCTTTAAGTCGGTGTCTCCTCTGCCCCATTCAAATTTTTCATTTCCCTCTGGAGCACAGATTGTGACCATTTGGTCGATGGGCTGAGGTCTGGAGAGGGGATTAGTGGTTAGCTGCTTCACACAGGCCAATCCAGAATTGAGTCTGGACCTCATCCCAAGGCCTTTCAGATTTTCAGTGTCTCAACTGAGCCTTAGGATGAAGGTGCAGAAGATTATTGCTCAAGAAATTCTGCATGTAAAATAAGGAGGCAGCTTTCTTTTCCATCCTCAGGACTCATCTTTGACTCCTTCCAGAAACTCCTAGAAAAGACCTAGCGTAGAAGTCCAGAGCTCCCATGTTCAAATCCTTTCTGCTCCTCTTCCTCGCTCTGACAGAGGTCTCATTCCATGGGTCAGGTCTGTGGATTCACCCACGGCTAAAACCACACTCAAACTTGGTGAAGGTAGGAGAGAGAAATAGTGGATGGAATGTGTCTTGGAGAACAACTATGCATTCCAGATCAGATTCTACCACTTCCTGTCCTGAGACACTTGGGTGACTCATTGTTTTAGAGCTTCAGTTTCCACTTCTGTGAATTGCAATATTTTTTTTTTTTCTCTTGGCAGTAGGGGTATGTATCCTAGGTAAGCACTCTGCCACTCAGTGCACCCCCAGTGCTTCTCACAAATTTTATTTTAAGACAGGTTTTCATTAAGTTTCCCAGGCTTGCTTTCAACTTAACCCTACTTTAGCTCTCAGATATTTGGATTACAGTTGTGTACCACTATGCCTGGCTTGAGACTGTCATCTTCCAACACCCAGCCAAATATGGGGAATATACAGAAGTTGCTCAGAATCATTAGCATTCTTCTTTCTATCTCTGCTTTACTGGTAGCTTGGAGGCTGGCTAGTAAACGTGTTTGAGTTGTTCTGTGGACTTACAGGGCACAGGGCAGCACTCTCTGCTCTGGGCCTTTGGAGGAAGGTGTGTGTGGCCACTGGGCCTCATTTCTCAGGCCAATAGGAATGGTCTCAAGAGGCTCACTTCCATGAGAGCCTAAGCGGGGGATGCATCTGCTGTGACTCAGCTGACTTGGGGTGAAAGGGGATGCAGAGACTTTTTTTTTTTTAATAACCCTGAGTATTTGGAGGCTCATCCTGGGCCTGCGTCTCCAGGTCTATGGACCGTCCCTCCTGAGAGGTGTCTCGGGATGTCTCCAGAGATGCCTCTGACACTCCGTCCACGCTGCTCAGCAAGTCCTCAAATTCTCGGTGGCCACTGTTGCGCACAGCTGCCTCCAGAGCCTTCTGGCGCCGGTAGAAATGGGAGAACTTGTTGAAGATGATGGTGATGGGGAGTGCCACCACCAGAATGCCCCCTAGGATGCAGCCAGAGGCTGCCAGCTTGCCAGCCACTGTCTCTGGCACCACATCGCCATAGCCCACAGTGGTCATGCTCACAGTGCCCCACCACCAGCAGGCTGGGATGGTGTGAAAACCTATGTTCTGCTCTTCGGCTGTGTAAGCCACACCAGAGAACACCGACACACCCACGGCCAGGTACAGCAGCAAGATGCCCACCTCACGGTAGCTGTGCTGGAAGAAAAGGAAGGAACCCAAGTCACACATAGATGGGCTTACAGAACTGACAGTAGGCATGTGGGCTTAAAATTGCTTTGGGCCACAGAGTACAGGTTCAGAAAGGTAGAGCTGATACCAAGACCCAGGTGCCCTGGCTCCAAACTAAGATCTCCCAGCTACAGCATGTAACAAGGCTCCCTGGGATCACAGGCCTAATTTCTGCTGCCTACCACACCTGCAAGGTTACATCTGCTTCCTCTAACTCAGGGATCCTGGTAGCATCAGGTAATGACAGAAAAATCAGTGAGTTTTATACTGCTACAGAGTCACAAGAACCATCATTCACTTTTCATAATTCAGCGACTTGGTTTCATGTATTCTTTGATAGGTCAGTCATTATTTCTGACAAGACAAACACATTTTATGCCCTTTGAAAGTAATTGAGAACATTTAACCTCCCTAGATACATTGTTTGGGGAGGGGGAGATATGCATTGCTTTGCTCCTGAGGCCAAGCTCCAGGGAAGTAGTTCTCAAATAGGGAAATTTTGCTATCCTGGGGACATTTGATAATGTCCAGAGACATTTTAGGTTGTCATAACTGGTATAATGTGCTACTGGTATCTAGTGGGTAGATGCTGGGGGCATGTTGTTAACACCCTACAATGCAAAAGATAGGCCTCACAATACGGAATTATCTGTATGTACCCAAATGTCTCTAGCATCAAGATGAGAACCTTTAGTCTCTCTAACTATAATATGTGGAGGAATTACATAGGGATCGTGCTTACAAGGCAGAACCCAATCAAGTGGGTCTGGGGTAGGGCTAAAGATTCTGGCTTTCTAGAAGCTTCCAGATGTTGAGAAAGCTGTTGGTGGTCTCGGCTTTGCTTGGAGTGGCAAAGCTCTCTGCCTTACACCAGTATCTTGGTCCTAACAGTTCTGATCATTAACTCTTCCTCCTTCCTTGCACACAAGGCTAGTAAGGCAGCCTTAAGCCCTGATTCTCTGCATGGTGGAGGCAAGGCAGGACTCTGGGGCAGAGGGATCTTCCTCAGAGAGCTGCTGAACTCAGGGGATCAGACAAACAGAATTCTCTTTATCTGCTCAGTGCTTAGGGTTCTGCCCAGGTCATCATGCAGTATCTTGGCTACTTGCCACAAGGACATATAACACGCACTACTAAAGGCATCTTCTGGGGACTCTTTGTAGGGCCACATGGAGTTTTGTGGGTAACACTATGAAATGTCAGGCTCTACAGCTTTCTGAAAGCATCTGACAAGTCCTGCCACTTCTGGAACCTTAGTCCCTATACCTTAAGGACAGTATTTGCCTCTGTTTAAACCTCTCACTGGATCCCTGATGAACTGTGGATAATAGTGAAACACTGTGACCCAGAGTTCATACCCTTCGGCACCTGACCCACTCTCCTGTTCAACTTCATTTCTTGGTGTCTCCTTCGCTCTGTGCCCTTGTGCCAGCACTCAACCTGTTCTCCTACCAAGTTCTTTACCTTGCCTCCCTCTCCAAACCACTGTAATTTCATCCCTGGTGCAGGGCCTGGCACAAAGATGATGCTCAATAAATAGGAACTAAGTTTTAAAAACCCAGCCCTCCCACCTCAGGATGTTCATTTACGGGAAGAAAATAAATAATGGCACCTTCCTGGGGATGTTGTCTTACAGACTGAATCGATAATGGATGTAAACTGGCACAGAATTCTCTGCTCAGGGTTAGCTTCAGGGATACTCCTAGACTGAGCCTATGAACGGTGACCCGTGGCTATCTGTGCCTGCTGATAAAGCCAAATGAAAAGAAATAGCAGAGAAGCAGTAAGCATCCTGTTTTGTATATCTTTCTTTGTATATTTTTTTGTAAAGCTATTATTTGATGTTTGAAGGTATATAAAAAATGATTTTTAAAAAAAGACAAGTGAAGTTACAACTCAATTTTCTCCTTGGGAAATACAGTTAAACACGAAGCCCTTCTGTAAAGGGCACTAGGAACGACAGGGCTGGGTTAAAATATACATCTGGTCTTCAGCGCTGTGTGGACCCAAAGATGGGTATTCAGCTCATTGGCTGTGGCAGGCTTACAAACCTACTTCCTAAACTCCCCCGGGTTTACAGTATCCGCCTCTGCCCACCCAACCGGGCCTCAGACTCCCTACCTTAAGCGTGGCACCCAGGGAACGCAGTCCAGTGGAGTGGCGCGCCAACTTGAGCACGCGGAAGATTCGCATGAGGCGGAACACCTGCACCACCTTTCCCAGGTCACCGAGCTCCTCACCGCTCCCACTGTCCTGGTCACCCAGCGCAGCACCAGCCAACAGCGTAAGATAGAAGGGCAACACGGACACGATGTCGATGAGATTGAGCGGATGGCAGAAGAAGTTGCGCGTGCTGGGTGCCAGCAGGAGGCGTGACGACACTTCGAAGCTGAACCAGGCGATGCAGAAGTACTCGAGGCGTCGCAGCACCGGGTCGTCCCGCGCATCATCCGCGCTGCGGCCCGCGGCCACCGCAGCTACAGCAGCCGCTGCCTCGCGGGCCTGGTACTCGGGCAGGCTGTGGATGCACATGGCGGCGATGGAGGCGAGCACCACGCCGATGGAGACGCAGCTGAAAAGCTTGCTGGGCAGCGAGTAGCCCGGGTTCTCCATGGTGAGCCACAGGCGGCGGCGCAGACGGCCACAGCGCGCAGCCCCGTAGCGCGCCAGCTCCCGCTGCACGTCGGAGATCTCGTCGGGGCACGGGTCCACGCTGCTTGGCGTGTCGCTGTCCTCGTCCCAGGCGCGCGGCCTCACCACACGGCGCTCCAGGTAGCGCGCGCGGCAGCACGTGGCCAGCGCGTTCTCGCCCAGGCCCCAGTATTCGACCTCCTGGCAGAAGGCAAAGACGCACAGCTCGTCGAGGATGTGCAGGCGGCCGGTGCGGTAGAAGTGCAGCAGGCCCAGAAAGAAGCCTGGGTGTCGGTCGAAGTAGAACTCGCGCGCCGCCGCGTCGTAGTCGTCGCACAAGCGCCGGGCCTGCTCCTCCGACGCCGCCGCCCGCAGGCGGCCCAGCCGCGTCCCGGGGAAGCGCGCAAGGGCGCGCGCGCTCAGCAGCCGCCGCACACCGCCCACGTTCACGCGCAGCGCCTCGTCCCTTCGCCGCCAGGGGAGCCTGGCGCTCGGCCCCGAGATCTCGCTCACCATGTCTACAGTGGCCCACCCTGCAGACACCGGAGGGGGCCGTGATGGAGGCGGGCTCCCAGCTGCCCTCCAGGAGGACCAGGTTAACATCCGAGGTCCCATCCACCAGTTAGGATTTCTGGGGGCCCTGTGTGAAGTGCCTGGAGCAGAGTGGGTGCCCAGTATCTGACAGGCGCCCTCTGAACTTGACTCAGGCCTGGGTTTGAACATCACCCACCCTCAACTGGGGGACTTGGATCGAATCACAGATCCTCCCCGTTTCCATTTGATTTTCTCCAGTGGAAAACAAATGGGGAACTCTACCTGGAGAGATTGTGAGAGCGAGAGAGGGTCAGGATGGCTTGGGATCCGCAGGGTGCTCATGTAGGATGTCACCTATTCATGGACAAACATGGGTTCAGGTACATCAAATGCCTACTGTGGGATCCTGGACATGCCTGCACTCTGAATCTCAGTTTTCTTCAAATGCGGCTTGGAATGCTTGCGACCTAGGATTTTAAGAAAATCAGTTGAGACCAGTGATTCTCAAAGTGTGTTCCCTGGACAGCAGCATCCATATCACCTGTAAATTTGTCAAAGATACAGATTCTCAACCCACCCTAGATTTGCTGAGTCAGAAACTCTGGGCTGGGGCCAAAAAACTTTTAAGAAGGCATGTTGTCGAATTTGAGAGTGAAGGAGGCTCAACTGTGTAAGGCTGAATCTTGGACTTCTTGTGTGGCCTTGGGGTAAGTCCCATCACCTTTCTAAACCTCTGTCAAATGGAGATTTAAAAAAATCTCCCTGGAAGCATTATTATTTTTCTTAAATTTTATTTTATTGAGAGACAAATATCAATGAGACAATTTCAAAGCTGATTAATAGGACATTTTCAATAATTAATACATTTTACATTGTTATGTTCTTAGTGGTTATCCATAGTACAAGAAGCAGACAAGATATTGTCTAAACCCTATTACTACAAATTTCTCTTCTCATAGAATCAAGTGAAAGTAGCTGTATATCTATCCTAACTATTCTGTATATACAAATACAAAATGGATCTTCCTTTGTATCCCTTTTTTTTGTTTAGTCCTGTCAGAGATGGATATTCTATTGGCATTTAAATACTACAGGTGCTTGAATTCAGCAAAACACTTCCACACAGTCCTAGCAGTCCACAATAGTAGAGGGTTATCCACAGAATTTGTTGACTAGAGCCTTTTACAGCTTAGCATATCAATATGGCTTTACTTTATATACCTCATTTTTATACTTTTCTGCTGGATGGTTAAGACCAAGATAAAGTAAGACCTATATAACAAGAAATGTAACTTTTGTATCTGATAAAGTCAGTCAAGTCCTCTCAGGATTTATCCTGTAACCCTGTGCCACATTTTATAGATCCTTTGTCAGTGTCAGCCGTGTGGATGAGTCACAGCCATTGCTTGACCAATTTGCTCTCTGTGAAAGCCTGAGAGAAAGTTTTCTCTCCATGTGACCCTCTTTAGGCACACTATACATCATCAGTCACATTCCTCTGTAGCTCCATAATCTCGTTGATCAGAAAATTTGGGACACAACTGAGTTCAAGGTCTTCACTGACCTTGAAAGGCTAGGGCCAAAATGTTGGCCTACCTTGCAGCCCTTTCATTTCTCCAATTTTTGATCTGTGAACTTAGGTTGTTGACCCTCCAGAAGAGAAGCTGATTATTACCCTGCAACATATGCAGTTTGGTTTACCCTTACTATCTGTCTAAATATCAAACATCACCATCAAGTATTGATGTATTGAACTTTAAGTCCTTACAGAATATGAAGGAAAAATTTTAAAAAATAGCAATAGACACATATTTTTACACAGAAATTTAGAAATCTAACCATATACAGCATTGTAGCAGGACTGTCCTGTGACATTTTTTTCTTGTGACTTTTTTTTTTCATTTATTACCCATAAAAATTTTTTTACTTGTGAGACAGTATGGCAATAATTGGTATGTCATGACAAGTAGTATGTATTTAGAAGACCAGAATGACAGGCATTTCAAGCATGACCCTTCTGTTATACAATGCTATCTTCAGTGCAGTTGGTTGGTTCACAGATATCAGTATATATAGATAGTCAGGTTGAGTATCCTACCAATTAACTGCTACTTTCAAAAACCTGCTGAAGATTCTCAGGATCATTGCCTTACCCATCTTGTGTGTACAAATGTATGGCTTTGTCCCTGTCCTGTTTCCCAGCCTTTCAAATCCTTACCCTCTCCTAGCTGTCCAGTCCTCAAGTACTCACTTTCCTTTTAGTTGTATTACACCTTTCTATTTGTATTTCTTCTTTTCTTCTTTCTCCCTAGTGCTTAACTAGGGAGACTATATGATATTTCCACATGTGGGACTGGTTTATTTCACTTATGAGCATATCTTTGGGTGGCATCCACTTAAAAATAAATGCTTCAAGTTTATCATTCTTTATAACTAAGTAATACTCCATTGTATAAAAATACCACATCTTTTTCAACCATTCCTCATGTGATGGGCATCTTTGTTGTTTCCGAGATTTTGCTATCACAAATTGTGCTGCTGTAAACATAGGTACACATATATCATATTTCAGTTCCTCTCCCTGGAAGCATTATTAAAGTGATTACATTACCTAATGCCTTTGGGGGGACCTGGTTTATAGGAGGAGTTAATTAAATTCTCCACATATGCTGCTGTCTTCTCAAGTGTGCTAAACCTAGGTTGTGCCTCACCCTTAATATACCTGGGGCCTTGAGTGAGATATCTCTGTTTTCTACACACTTCAAAAGTTAGGAATATCTCCTACCTGCAAAGATACCTGGTAGTTTAAGGTAGATGATGGAAAGTGCTTTGCTTTAGTGGATACTCAGGAAACATGGAGTCCTTTGGCTGAGTAGGAACTGGGGACTGGCAACTCAACTCCTGATCTAGGTACGTGCACATGGCTGGTGGCAGTAGAAATGGCAGGCCCAGGGAGAAGCTCAGTGCTGGTTCAGTAGTACCTGCTTCCATGTGTGGGCTGGGATTGAGTGTGGGTTAATACAGAGCCCAAGCGCCCTTCCGAAGCTTGGTGTTCAGCGGGTTGGGATTCCATGCTTGCCTCTCCGACTTGTGCATCCCCAGGCCATTCCCTACTCTGGACTTAACTCACCTATCTTCAGAATGGGGCTAATGGCACTCTGGATAAAGTGTTATCATGAGTATGTGTGCAAAACTTGTGGAACCCGGTGGGTAATCAATAAATGTTAATTCGTTGTTTTTCCTCTGGTCAGACTTGAGTTGCATGTCAGTCTGCCACTCACTAGCTGTGGACCTTGCATGGATCCATAGCCTCCTCCCAGTTTCAGATCCACCCTCCACAGACCAGATAACATTGTACTTTCCAGGTGCAATTATGAGGATTAAATGATGCCAGGTATTTACTGGCAGTGTAGTCCTTGGCATGTGACTAACTGGCACCAGGAAATGTGTGCAATGCAGCTGCACTCTCCACCTGTGTCTGACTCTGAAATAGTTTCTAATCCACTTCCATCACCCATCAGAAGCATGATCGTCAGCCAGTCCCTTCACCTGTCTGGAACTAGTTTCCTGCTCCACGAAATGAAATAATTAATTCAAAAAATATTTCCTGACAAGAATTTGAACATCTGTAAGAAAGACTGACTTGCTCAAAGTCAAATAGCTAGTCCATACCCCAAAGAAGATTACAAAGTAGGCTTTCTATTGCAAGCCTTTCCTGACACTTATTTTGAGTACCTGCTACCTGCTTGTCATTTTGGTGAGGTCCATACAGGACACATTCCTGCTTATGTAAACCCTAATCTCATTCAAAGTTTTCTAGTCCCATTTTACAGATGGACAGTCAGGACCAACCCCAGTCTCCCCAAAGCGCAGCCACCGCACCTTGCTTTCTGGGCCGTCTCCTGGGGAGGGGCACGGCACCGGGAACTCAGAAGACCCCACCTCCTGATCTCACAGCCCGGCCACGCCTCTCCCCTAGAGCGACCCCTTACCTGCCCGGGCTCCTCTTGGGCGCGTGAGGCTCCTGCCTCTGTCCCCAAAGGCGCCGAGGCTGGGGAAACACTGGGCTTGTCTGCCCCTTGGCCCTACCGCGCCTCGCTGCTGCCCGGAGGCCCCGCGCCCCCGCCTTCCTTGTGTTCGTTCCTCTGTCCCTCGCGGCTGAGGCCACATCGATCGCTGCCGGGGAAGGGAGGGAGGCTGCGGACTGCCGGAGGCGGTGGTTTCTATTCCTGACTCTGGTGGGGGAGTGGAGATGTCTGGGGAAGGCCTAACAGCCGGCCTCCCCCCAGATCAGGGACCTGAGAGGGATGGGTCATTTAAGGAAACGGAAACCTTTCCAGAGAGGGGCTTCATTCTGTGGCACAGCACAGGTATTCGTGGTTTGCTTGGTTGAGTGTTTAATATACATCAAGCAGAGTTTCAGGAGCTCCGTCTTTCCAGCCACCTCTGTGGTGCGACCACCGTGGTGGGAATAGGCTCTGTGTTCTGCGTTTTACATGCCAAGCCTAGGCACTTGCCCTGACTGCAAGGATCTGAATCTGGGAGCTAGGGAGGCAGGGTATGAGCATGCTCAAGTTTGGCTCTGCCCAGACCCCTGAGGCTCAGGGTCTTCCCCTGCCCATGGAGCCCTGATTCCCACCTCCAAGAGGGTGGTGAGGGCTAGGGCGAAAGAACTTCTTAAACACTGAATCCTGCAAGCTTTTAAGTGGCAGCTGCGTGCAGGTTGGGGAGAAAGTGCTGAAGATTGGAACCTGGACTGGCAGACTTCACAAATAAAGTCTTGAATAGCAAGGATAGTTACCAGCCTTAATGGAGAAACTACTTTGGGTAAAGTACAGGCCCCGTGTTACTGGGGATGTATCTGTGAGACAAGTAAGGTATGGGTTGAGAAGTATGACTGTCTACAGTCGTGTGGCTGTCTGTGTGGCACTGGTGGTACAGTGGTGGGCACAGAATCAGAGGCTGGCTTGGCGTCCCCTATGCCTATACTGCCCAATGGATATAATGTAATTAAATCAATAGATCTATGTGATTTAGAAATTTCATAGCACAGCAACATTTTTACAAAAGTAAAACAAAGCAATAACAATTGATTTAACTTAACTCAGTATATTCAAAACATTTAATTTACAGGAAACCATAGTCCATTAATGAGGTATTTACATATCTAAAGACTAAGCCTATGAAATTCAGCATGATGGTTTTTTTTTGTGGCCACCTTGGGGTGGGGCTGGCATGGCGTGTGGTGCCCAGGATCTAATCACAATCCCTGTGCTTGCCTAAACAGGTGCATTAGCACGCTGAGCTATCCCATCAGCCCCTAGGTTTTTTTTCTTTTTTAATTGTCACAATGGTACAGCTTCGAACAACACACATTTATTATCTCACTAGGGTCAGAAGTCTGGGTACAGCATGGCCAGCTTTTCTCCCAGTGAGAGTCTCACCAGGCTAGGGTTGAAGTTTTGCCTTGGAGTTTGGGGCTATCGTCCAAGCTCACATATTGTTGGCAGAATTCAATTCCTTGTTGTGTAGGACTGAGGTCTCTTTGCTGCTAACTGACTGCTGTTCAGCAGTGGCAGACCCTGGAAAGCATCTGCATTTCCTTGCCTTGTGACAGGGTTCCCTCGACAGTTCATGACATAGATGGATGCTTGCTTTCAGGGAAGCCAAAGTGCTGACTTCCTTTTCTATAATCAGCCAGAGAAAAACATCTCTTTCTAAAAGCCCACCTAATTATCATGCCCACCATAGCAGCCCTCCCTCAAGTGGTAAAACATACATTTGTGGAGTTCTACCTACTTAAGGAGATTATATAAAGAGGTGAGGGTCACTAGCATCAGTTTAGATGCTACCCACCTAGAAATAGCAAATCCCAGGTTTGTTTTTAATGTATTTAGTACAGGGTCTCATTATATAGAACATGATAGGTTATGGCCCTAGTATGAATTGCTGAATTATTATGGTGGTCGTCTGATATGGCTGAAGCCCTTGAAACAACAGCTTATCTTCCCAATGACCATTTCCTCCTCCTTCCCCACTCCAGCCCTGGGTACAACTTCCTTTGACCTTTCTTGTCCCCATAGGGGAGCCTCCAATCAGCTCCTGTCAATACATCTGCCCCTCAACCTCCACCCCTGGCAAATGTCCGTAAAGTCTCAGGCTCCCTGTCTCAGGTCAGAGGATCTGCCCATCTCCCTGTCCTGGGTCCTCTCCGTGTGTTTGGAGTTAATAAAGGCTTTCCCTCCCCCTGTTTCTGCTTCTCTGCTGCATTGCCATCACTGCTACCATCGCTGATGCCTCTAAAATCTATCAGATCAGACTCATAGTGAGCCCCCTGTTTTCAGCCTCCCAAGCGCTGGGATTACAGGTGTATGGGACTATGCCTTAGTTGTTATCTCAATGCACCCTGGGGACAGGGCTGGCACGGCATGCCAGCGATTGTACTCTGGTCCCTGCATCTGCCTAAGCAAGGGTTTTAATCCACTGAGCTATCCAACCAGCCCTGCAAATCTCAGTTTGGGTGGATTATGTTTCATGTGCTCAGCAGCTACATGCAACCAGCGGCTACCATACAGAACAGCGTAGCTCTAGGGAGTGTCAGTTCAGTTTTGTCCTCAATATGTTAGGACAGGATTGCCTTGCTCAGTGATCATCTTGCCCAACACTCTGACTTTCCCTACAGGGAAACTGAGGTGGATCTGCTGAGAAGCAAATCTTCCATTTCCTGGGCTAGGACAAAGAAGGCTTCACTGTCCTCAAAACTCAAGGGTTCTCCTTGGAGCTTGAGATATCGTTTCTGAAAAGAGATAAAGCCAACCTATTTCCCGAGGGCAGAAGAAAGCAGAATTGGGATCTAGTTTCATGCTCAGATCATGTTGTAAAAGGTAATCCAATTTTTGGATAAATTCATGAGTAATAGGAATGAGGAGACTGGCATTATGACTCATGGGGGCTAAGAGGGTATCTATGTCTTCTGCATACAGTGGGTAGATTGTTGCTAAAATTCTCCTTCAACCTCTGGCCAAAAATGAAATCAGTGATCTTATCTGTAGAGTAAGCTTGATGTGACGGAAAATGCAGAAAGATTTGGAATAAAATAGTGTGGTGGGCAACTTTCAAAATGTCTCCCAGTAAAGTCTGCCTTCTGGTATTTATGCTTCGTGTCATTTACTCTCTTGAGCTGTGGGTGGGGCCCTGGTTGACTCTAGTGAGGAGAACAGGCAGTCAGGTCACTTCCGTGATCAGGTTACCTAAGGCTGTGACTTCCCTGGTTTGGGTGAAGCAAGTTGCCATGCTAGAAGGGCAAGGCGATGAGGGTGACTTCTGGCTGAGGACTGTGACATTTCATCCATCAGGCCTCCAGGAGCTGAAATTCTGCCAATGACTATGTGAACTCAAAGTAGAGCCTTCTCTGACTGAGGCTGGGATGAGACGTCTAGCCTTGCTGACACCTTGACTGCAGCCTCGTGAAGCAGGGACCCTGAAGCCAAAGTGCCCAGGCTCCCCATGGAAACCATGAGGTACTAGATGTGTGTTGGCTGAGGTGGGTGGTGCCTGTCTATAATTCCAGCTCCTCAGGAGGCTCAGATGGGAGTATCACAACTTCCTGACCCGGCAACTTAGTGAGCCCCTGACTCAAGCAAAACAACACAACACAAAAACAAATAAAAATGAAAACAAAGCAAACAAGAAACTAGGGTTCGGTGGTAGAACACTTAGCTATCATATGTGAGCTTCTAAGTTCAATCCCCAGTACTACAGAAAATTTAAGAAGTAAACATATTTTTCGTGTGGCCAGCTCAGCCCGCCCTGGGGGTGGGGTGGGTTGGCATGTAGTGCTGGGGACTGAACTATGCTCCCTGCACTTGCTTAAGCTTGTCTACGCAGGCGCTTTTGTCCACTGAGCTATCTCTGTGGCCCCATGAGTTTTAAAAAATTAATTAATTTTCTTATTTGATACAGGGTCTCTGTGAACGAGTCTGGAGTTCAGGGGCTGGCATAGCATGTGGTACCAAGTATCGAACTTGGGTTCTTGCCTTGCCAGGTGGGCATTTAGACCATCAAGTGATCTCCTCAGTACAACATGGGTTGTTTTAAAGCTACTAAGCCACTTTGTAATTTGTTATAAAGAGATAACAAATACACAGCATCCTGTCTTTGCCACTAAAGTCCTGTGTGACTTTGGGCCAGGTGTCACTTCCTGATCATGTGTCTCCCTCATCTGTAAAATGAAATAAGCCCTGTCTTTCAGGAGTGAGGGGAGAATCAGAACATGCTGTTTCCTCCTCCTGAACAACGCTCCTTGCCCTTTCTTTATGTACAGCATCAGGTAGCATTTAATTTAGCCATGTGAATAGAAATGGATTCATAGCAGCTTCATAGCAGAGAAAAATATCATCATTTTCTGTCAGCCCAGATGGATAACACCTCTGGTAGGAAGTGTATCTGGTGTCTGTGCTGTTATGACCCTTCAGGCCTCCCATAGCCTCCTAGTTTCCTCCCACCTGGTGAATGTCACACAGGTCTCTGGCTTGTGTTTCAGCCCATCCCTGAGAGCTGAGCTCTGTGAAGGCACAGCTTGGAGGCCTGGTAAGTGCTTAGTAAACATTTATTGACTAGGTGAGGGGAAAGACAAGGTTGGAGTTTGCCAGAGGAATCAGTGAGGACAGAGCTGGGAGCTAAGTTTTAACTAGTTCAAGTTTTAGGCTGAGATGCCTGAGCTTTCCTTTTTGTGCCCTTCAGGAAAGAAATCTGGGGCAATAAGCTCTCCACCTACAGGCCTGGGTTCCAGCTGTCTAAAACTGAGCCTGCGTGGGACCTTGTGAGCCCTATTTTTGAGATGTGGAAGTTGAGTTGTTAAAGCTGGAAAGAGATCTCCAGCTCATGTGATTAGCATAGTTAATAAGAACATGAAGTTTGGGGTCATGCTTTTGAAGTTGAATCCTAGTTTTACTACTTATAAGTTGTATGACTTTGACCAAATTAATTTCTTTTTGCCTCAGTTTCCCTCCTGTGTGAAATGGGGAAAAATAATAAAGCCTGTGTAAGGCTATGAGGATTTAAAGAAATTATACATGTAAACAATTAAAGGGCTGCCTGGTGTAGGATAACTTCTGTAATTGTTAGCTCTTTGGTTTTATTAGTATTTACACAGAAGTGGTGTATAATCCTGGCTATACCACTTCTCCCCAGGGACTCTTGAGCTAGCACTTGTTCCAATTCCAGTGTTGTTTCACTGTGAATGAGAATGACACTACCAACCTTTCTCAGGTCTGCAGGGTGGATGGATGAACGATGTTTTGTAGTGGGAGGTGTAGGATGGTGGTTACTGTGGACTGATAATCGGCATTAGTCAGGCACTTACTGTGATAAATCTATGACCCACAGCTCCAGAGCTCCCAGGCTTCTTACCACAACTATTTATTTCTTTCATGCAAATCTGAGGCTTGGCTAGGACAGCTCAGCATCAGGGCTACCCTGTGCTGGTATGACCAGCACATACCACTTCTCCCCAGGGACTCTTGAGCTAGCACTTGCTCCAATTCTAGTCTCTGGGGCTATGACCAGCAGCTTCTGAGTGAGCCCTCCTGGAAACAGAGGCCCGAATCTCTGAGCAGGCTGCTGTCTGGCACCAGTCACTTACCCATTAGCTAGAACAAGATTTTAGCCAAGCCCCAAATTGCTGGGGCAGGGAAATACACTCTCCTCTAGGTGTGGCTGGGAAGGGGCAATTGTAGGCAAAGAGTAAAATCCTCTATGTTACCTGTGAGCTCCCAGGGCTGTAGTCAGGGAAACCAAGGCCCAAGAGCTCCCCAGAACCCTTTCTTCCCCTCCAGGCCTCCCTTTGTATCTATTTAATTAGCATTTGCTACTCTGAGTCAACCCTTTAGGCATTTGACTCCCCTGAGGAGGATATTGGCAACTAAGGAGGAGCTAAAATTCTTCCCTTACTCCAGCCTGGGAGTGGTGAAGGACTGTAGAATCACACACCAGGTGGGGAGAGGAGGGAAAGGAGGCTGAGGACCCCGGAGTTCATCTCCACAGTTAACCATGCAACACTTGAGTCTACAGCCAGACCAAGAAAGCAGGGGGAGTGTGCGTCCTTCCTTTCCTTCCCAAGGCAAGTCCTGGTGGGGAGGGAGAATGAGGAATGCAGATGTTTAGGGCCAAGGATTTCTTTGAAATGCTTGTCATTCCTTCACTGACCCTTGTCCCCTAAAGAAACACTGTAGCCCCTCCCCCTGGGTGCCCTGAGATGGCAATTGGTGTGGTGGCATGCGCCTGTAATCCCAGCTCTTGGGAGGCTGTAAACAGATGGATCGTTATGAGTCTGATCTAGTAGTGAGACCCTGATCACCCTGTAGACCCTTCCCTAAAATACAAAAAAATAAAAAAAAAAGAAACACTTTAGCTCTGACTACAGACTGTGCCCTAGGGGAGCTAAGGCCAGTGATGGCGTAGCTCACCATGGGACAGACTCTTATTAACATGGCATCCCAGCCCCCCAAACATTTCCCAAACTGGTGGCAGTGCAAAATGATCCCGGTGCTGTTTGGATGAAAGACGCTACAACAATGACTCTTGCAGGGACATAGTTACTCTCTTTTCGATCCTGATTGCATTAGGGAAGAAGTCCCAGTTTAGAGCTCTGCATTCCTTGACATCTCTTGAACCCTTGCTAGTTTCCATTTATTAAGGCAGGAGGTGGGGAGTCAGGCTCAATTTGGGCACATGGCTTCATCTCACTAGAGTTTAATAATGTTTAATTGGATATGATTTAATTTAATGGAACCGAACTGTTTTCATTGCATTTCTTTTTACCATTACATTCTATTTGTGGCCAATGATCTTGAGTATCAATTTCTGTTGAAACACAGTTACATGCAAAAGTGAATCATTTAAAGCTAAGCATTAAATAAACAGCAGTATAGGCATCATGCAACATGTGAAGGTGCTATTTTGCAGGGGAGGGAAATTGTAAAAGTTTGTGTGAGTGACCTGATGTTTAGAGATTCTGCTAGGACCTGCGTTCTGCACTCTGGGCTGTACAAACACCACCTGAGAGGTGCATTTTAAGTGAAGGAAACAGAATATGCAGAGAGATATGAAAATGGGTGCTCCAAGGGTGGGAAGCTCAGCACAACAATGGAATGGGGTCCCAGGGTGATACAGAGGAGCGTCTTGTGGGTCAGGCCATGGACCTTGACCCCTGGGAGGAGAAGGCAGGACGAATGTGTTGCAGGGAAGTCACGGCAGGTCAGTGGTTCTCTGGTTGGACCCTGGCAGACATAATGCTTTTTGGGTGCCCAGGTCCTTCTGCTGTTGGGGTGCAGAGTCATGATCCAAATAATTAGCCTGAGAAGAGAGGAAACAAGAAGGTAACCTGCTCTTTCACTCAGGGGTCTGGGTTCCAGGGCTGAACTTCCCTGGAGCTAGCACTAATACTAAGAGAGGATGCTCCAGCCTCCTCCAGAGGGAGTCAGATGCCCAGAGAAGTTTAGGGATGTCGTCCAAGACATGCAAAGCGTTCCATAAAAAAGTTGAAAATCCCCAATTCCTCTGCTATCCTAATGAGTTTCCACCTACCCTAATCCTTTCCACAGTTCTGGGACACTTAGGCTTTTGGCGTGTTATCATGCCAAGGTGGTTGAGCTGGAAAGTCATCTCTGAGCTGTTGCTCTGGAGGGACTTCTGTACCCTAGGAGTTGTACCTCTGGCAGGATTTCGGCAGTCCCGGCCACAGGCAGTTGGGCAACACCGTTTCTCGCGAGGGCAGTCGGAGTCCCGGGAACACAGGTGCTTCACAGGGCTGAGGCAGCGCAGTTGATCCTTAGGGCACCTGCCTGGCTTTACTGCAACAGAAGGGCCTGGATGAGTTCTGCCTGTTCCTGCCAGCCCTGAGGATTGGGGCTTGGGACTCAGGTTGTCAGCATGGTGCACTTACCAGAGACCCTGGGGACACACTGGCGGAAACAAGCTTGGGAACAGCACTTCTTGCCTGAGGGACACTGGCTGTCACCAGTGCACTGGTCAGGCACTGAGAGGCAGGGCTTATCATCAGGTGGGCAGCCCCCATGTTTCTCTGTAAGAAAATTCCCACATGCTGTAGTTCAAATGTTAACCTGGGAAGCTCCCCGCCCCTTCCCAAGGCTGGTTTGAGACTCAGATGGCAATAAGGAATAGGCACAAAATGAAGTTTAGAATCCACTGTGGCTGGGTGTGGTGGTACATTCCAGCCCCCAGGAGGCTGAGGCAAAGTTCAGTGGTAGCCTGGGCTCCATAGTGAGTTTAAGGTCAGCCTGAGCTGCACAGCAAGATCCTGCCCCTAACCCCAATTCTCTACTGTGGCCAGTAAGATCCTACCTGCTCTGGCCCTTCTGGGCTCACCCTCTACCACTTCGTGGCTCCTGATCTGCTTCACACAGCTCCTACTTCAGTCACACCCCTTTGCCTTGTGCCTACACTCTTCACCTGGTCAGCTGAAACCTCACAACCTCAGAAGACCCTGCTTTATGATCCCATATAAACTAGGTCAGCCCCACTTCACCTCTGCGAGCCCCCTAAGTATCTTTCCCTGGCAAGTTTGCAATTGTCTGCACTTCTCTTGGCTACAGGCTGTGAGACTTTTACTCCTATCTGCCCTACTCTGAGTTCCAGAACAGCACTTGGTACACAATGATAGGTGGTCTGTGACCATTTGCCACAAAGAGTTTTGAAAGGAGACCCAGTGTTGGACATTGCCACCAGCAGTATTGTCTCACAGCCATGGTCAGCCCAACCGTATCTGCACACTGGTACTCCTTACTGTTGCAAGTGGCAGGTTTCAGGGACAGAGACGAGCTTTCTCTGTGAGGCATTCCTCCAGATGGCCACAGAATAGTTTGTCCTGAAGTTTAGCTAAGCACTTTTCTTGTTGAGATTTTGTAAGAAGAAATGAAGGGCTAAAGAGGCAGTGACTGACTCAGACTCACATGGGTGTGGGCTGAGACCACCAAAGCTAGGCTCTCTCTGACCCCTGTGACCTGCTCTGACTGCTTGTGAGCTATAAGGATGGTTCTGGTCCAGGTCCTATTCTAGGTCTTTTACCTCCATCCAGCATCAGGACAAAGGTTCAGGAGCCACCTTTAGCAGCTGACTAAGGACTGTGATGATGACTCTGTGTCACCTTCCCTCTTTCACCTCTGCCTGGGCACTGACTGTGCACCAAGCAGGTAACCCCTTGCTCGCACGGTGAGGGCTCAAGCTCATCTTCTGCCCTTACACTGAGCTACTTTAAATTAAATTGCTGCCCCCTTCTGGCGAGAGGGTAGCATAGCCTGGCAAAAAGCCCCTGCTCTGATGAGCCTCTCTTGGCGAGAAATATGAGGAATTTGGGCAGGCAGAAGGGGATTAAGGAATCCACTGATGGTGTCATAGTTCCAGGGCCTAACCCTGGACTCGCAAGCCCAGGCCAAATGAGAACCGCCTTCCTAACCGTTCCTCCACCTCCGGCTTCCCCATTCATGGGCAGGCATTCTGTGAATGCCACAGTCATCTGTACATCATCCAGGCACAGACGCCGTGGGGATGGACTCAGACAATGAGTAACGACCTCCAGCTGTGGTAAATAGGCGTACACTGTATACAGACACCTATAGATGGGAAAGAAACCATAGGGACTGGGATGCAGTGAGCGGGGGGAGAGACAAGCATGTCCCGCCAGGTTTCACAGGCAGACCCTGAGCAGACCAGGCTCTGCCAGCCTGATTCTTGTCCTGAGAAGCTGGATGAGGTAGCAGGGCAGATAGACCTCTTTGTCTCCAGCTCATTGCTCTGCATTATCCAGGTATTGAACTTACTGTGTACCCAGCACTTACTTATTAAGGCACAGTTTGTTTCTAAGGGTCACGGGACCCCATTTCACCCCATTTCAAGTTGGTAAAGGGAGTGTTTCCATTTTTTTTTTTTTGTTTTTTGTTTTTGCAGAACAGGGGATTGAACTCAGACCCTCGTGCTTGCCAAGCAAGCACTTATTCTACTGAGCTATCTTCCCAGATTTTGTTTCTAAAATCCCTGTGGTCAGATGCCATCTTTGCTAGGAACAGTCAATCTTTGGCCTTTGTGCAAGTGTTTTCCCACTATCCCTTGGTTTCTTTATCCCAAAACATGGAGGTAAAAATCATGCTAAGCCATCGCATTGCAGTGAGGAGTAGTATAGTGACAGTACAGGAATTACAGCCAACACAGGATCTGGCCTTGAAACCTACCAGCATCCCTCCTTCCTCAGGCTGAGAGCTCTGAGCACCCTCTTCCCCAAAGCAGCCAGCTCTCCAAGCAGAAACCCGTGCCTGTGAGGAAGGCACAATTTAGGTGAAAGGCACAGAGAGGATGCAGAAACTGCTCCCTAGGGTCCTGGAGAAGAGGGGAGCCTGTCCTCATGCAGTCCTGTTCCCCCCACTGCAGGCCACGGCTGCACTAGTGAATGTAGGCCTGAGTGTTCCAGGCCCACAAGGGGAGGAAGGCAGGACCTCACCTCATCAGGAGCCCCCTGTCTCGCTACTGTAGCACTCTGGCTTCCCTCACTGTCAACAGGCCAGCCCTGGCCTTGGCTGCTATAGGATAGGATCAAGAGGAGGGAAATGGAGAAGAAAAGCAGAAACAGATCCTAGATCCCAGGAGCCACAGTTCCTACTCCACTCCCAAATCTCTTTGCAAATGGGACCAGGACCATGGAAAGCTAGTGGGGACACAGCTCCATGAATACGGCCACAGAACAGTAGGTAACGGCTCGTTCCCTCCTGCCCTAGTCAAGAGTCAGAGACACATGGACACACGCGGACTGGCACACGACCTCAGGTCCACATAAATGCAGCCATTCCATGATTCCCACAACCAGGCACAAAGAAAGACACAGTGCACAATCTTACACACAGTTGGATGCACAGAAAGGCACAGACAAGCACTAAGAACAACATCTACGAACACACATTGGACAGGGACAGAGCTACACAAAAAAGTATGGTCTCCTGGAAGAAGCACTGAGTTGTGTGTTTGTATACACACACACAGACACACAGACACACACATACACACACACACATAACATACCCTCATCCAAACTCTTTACTCTTCTCAAAACCATGCAGTCCCTGAAACAAGGGATTTGGCCACACTCACCTCCCTTCCTCCTGCCAGAGACAGTGGACACTTGGCTCCCCAAAGCCAGGAGGGACAGCAGGAGGAGGAAGCTCTGGATCCTCATGTTTCTGCTGCCAACACCTAATAAGATCCCCAAATGAATACTCGCAGCCCTGGGAGGCCACAGGATCTGAGTCAGAGAAAGAGGAAGAAGGGTGGGTCGTGCAGCACGTGTCTGCCTCTGTCCGGCTCCACCTCGGGACACGATGCTTGTGCAAGAAGAGGACAAAGTGGCCCAGGTCCCACATGTCAGAGGACTTGGATCCAGTTCTGCCTGTGTTTTCAGCTGGCGTGTGATGTTGGGCAAGTCTCACCGCTCCTTGGGCTTCAGTTTTTCTCATTCATATGGTTAAAATAAAAGCAAAATCACAACGACAGCATCACTGAGAGAATTTTTAATGGCCTTGGGAGGCCTTTAGGCAGCTGGTCTTAAATACATCTCAAGGTGCTGCTGGAAAACAAACTTTGTCCGCAAGCACCTGGAATGACTAGGGACTCATGGTGTGTAGCGTGAACTCATCAGACTCTTGTTTTATGGACATTTTTACAACTATATGCCTTCTTTATTATCTTCTTTGGTCAGTTAATCCTCTGTAATATGCCATCACTGCTTGCCCATTTAAGTCCCCATGCTGTCTGCTCTTGTGAATTATGTTTTTGTTTTTCTTTTAAAGAGAAAAAATAAAACATAAAACAAAAGATAAATTTTATTTATCTTTTGTGGTACCAGGGATTGAATTCAGAACCTTGTGCTTCCCAGTCAACCACTTATTCCATTGAGCTAATTCCCCAGCCAAAAATTGTTTTTATTTATTTATTTTTGAATCGTAAGTTTTAAGACCTCAAATAAATTCTTTTTTACTTTGATAGCTTCTGAGTTTAAATTGATCGACAGTGTAGACCAGTGATGGCAGGGCTTTTAGAGATGACTGTCCATACCGCAAAACTCCAGACACTCTTATTTAATGCAAAATGCCAACACCACAATCAAGCCTGAATACTGAGATCTTACTTAAGAAAAACAACTCATTAGCATCTTTCATCTTAAAAGAAAAGCACATGATGCATACAGCACAGGTTCACCACCACTGGTACAGAGGGTGAAGGGGAAGTCAGAGCTTTCCTAGCTCTGATGTCTTGATGCTCCACTGTTGTCTAGTGTGGAAGACATCAGCTTTGAATGGAAAAGGAGGCTTTTCAGAATTCTGGATGCCTAGGAAGTGCTGGGTTAGGGTCAGAGTTTCTTGTCAGAGAAGCAAGACCAGGTTGGCAGGATGAATGAGGCCAGCTCTGGCCCCTGAGTAAGAAAGAAAGAAGTACAACTTTCTTTGCGATCACCTCCAATGGCCTTTGGTACAACTTCTTCAGCCTGGTCTGACTTGGGGGGGGTCAGGGATGGGCTTTGGGTTTTGCTAAATGCCCTGGCAACGGCAGCTCTAAGTGCCACTGCGGCTCTTCCTTGGCCTTAAGGGAACCTGAAGAAAAAAATATTGCCTTCCGGGATTCCCACCTTGGATTTCACATCTGTGGCATGTGTTCCTGCATTTGGTGGAAGAGAAATGGCTACGTGTGGTATCCCACAGGGCCTCAAATGGAAACTCCATTGAATAAAGTACTCTTTTAGTACTGGGGGAGATCAAATCTTTCCTCCCACTGTTTCCATTTTCCAGATGAAGAAATTGTGATCAGGGATGGGAGAGGACTGCCCCCAGGGCACACCCCTCATCCTGACACCAAGCTGGGACTCCAGTTGTTGCCTCTCTACTTCCTGGGTTTTGAAAGGACAGTACTTCCTCTGACCTCAAGAACAGAAAGCAACATTCTAGGTTGATGATGCTCACTCATGCAGTCCAGAACCGACAGACAGGAAATTCTTCCTCGCCTGGTGTTGTTGTTTAAGCTCTCAGGAAGAGAGGCCCTGTCTGCTGTGATCTGAGAGAATCTGAGCACCCCTTGGCAGCTTTGTTTTGGAGGGACATGCTAATAGCTTATTTTTCCCCCCGAGTACAAATTACACATATTCACTGAAGAAGTGCTTTGTAAATTAATGTTATTGCATCACACTTTCCTGCGATACGAAATGTTCATTAAAAGTGTTTTCTGATGGCTAAGTGGCATCTTTTTATGCCAAAACATTCACACTCAGTTTTTTTTTTTTTTTGTCTTTTTGAGACAGAGTCTCACTATGCAGTTCAGGCTGGCCTTAAGCTCACTTTGTAGCTCAGGCTGGTCTCAAACTCACAACAATCCTCCTGCCTCAGCCTCCCGAGTGCTGGGATTACAGGCATGCACCACCACGCCCGGCTCTCAGTTTTTTTTTTTAAGTGTTCATAGTACATAATGTGTAGATTCCTTGTGAAAAATTGGAACACAGTACACCTTACTCTTTCTGTGTGTCCCCTGTCCCTTGCTTCCATCTTCTCTCCATTCATCTCTGTACCCTCTTCCTTTTTTCAAAAAAAAAATTACTGCATGTTTACAGTACATAATGTTTATATTTCCTGCGTGGAGTTGGTAGATTATATATCTCCTCTTATGAATTGCCTGTTTTTGCATTTGGCCTATGTTTATTACTGACTTGTAAGAGCTATTTATATATTTTTATTCTTAAAGATCATTTTGTCTTTTTAAATTCATTTTAAAGAGAAAAAAGATAAAATAGCAATGAAACATGTTCAAAACAGGTTTGTAGGACAGTTATAATAATTAATATATTGTATATTGTCTTTGTAGTAGTTTTTCAGAGGATAAGATGCAGACATTATATCTTGCCTACACGATATTAGTACAAACCTCTCTTCTCATTGAACTAAGAGAAAGCAAATGTATATCTATCCAAACTATCTTGTATGTATATATATATATATATATATATATATATATATATATATATATATCAAAACAAAAAAGGAGGATATAAATGAAGGGTCCTTCATTTATGTCCTCCTTTTTTGTTTTGTTTTGTCAGAGATGGGTGCTCCATTGCTGCTAGAGAAACTGTATTTGGAAAAGTCTTTAAAGGACCTTTTCTTTTTTTAAAAAATGTATTTGGTACAGGGTCTACAGGGTCTCACTATGAGACCTCCTATCTCAGTGCACCCCTAAGGCAGGCTGGCATGGCAGGCCAGGGATAGAACCTTGTATTCTAATTATTATAGCTTTGTAAAATGAGTTAGTGATTGATGGTGTCCATTACTGTTCACTACCTGTGTTTTTAATTTTCTATGTTACAAGTGTTTCATTCTTCCATGTGACAAGTATTTCACTCTTCCAAATGACTGTGAGTCTTTTGTTACATTCTAGAAATAAATCCAATTTTTTATCATAAAAATTGTACTATTAAAAATTTGAGAAGGGCACAAAAGACCAATGACTAATTTTAGAAGCCCAGACCAATAATTAATTTTAGAAGCTCAATAAATTAATCCAGATTCATTGATGAACATTTTACAAGGTTTTCTTCATGCTGTAAAAACAGATGTATGTGTTTTAACTTGTTTTTGGCAGCAGTATTTTAGAGTAAATCTGGATGCATCTTATATTTTACCCTTGAATGTGTGGATCTTTAAGAAGTAAGAATTGCTTATTTCCTGACATAATACCATTGTCATACATAAAAAAAATATGTATTTTTACATCACCTAAATTTTTTTGGGGGAATTTTTTTATTTTCATTAAAATGCTTTTCAACTCCTTTCTGCTCTTCCTTTTTCTCTTCCTCTGACTCACTCACTCTCTTTCCCTCTGTATTATTATTTTTTTTCTTTTGACCTCTGTTTAAGACTGGATTTCACTATGCAATTCAAGCTGGCTTTGAGCTCACTTTGTATCCCAGGTTGACCTCAGTAATCCTTCTGGGTCAGCCTCCCGAGTGCTGGATTTCAGGTGTGGGCCATCATGTGGGGCTAGCTCTCTGTGCTATTGTTGAACAAAACAGATGAATGGTTCTTCAGGGTGTTCCACATTGCTTCTCATGATAGCTTTCAACTTTCCTGACCTTGATAGTTCTGGAGACTCACAAACTCAACTGTCTCAGCAAGAACCCTCTGTGGGCAGCAGATGCTGTATTGTCCCTCTGATATCACAGCTGAAGGAACAGATGTCTTTCTGATTCATTTTTAGTGTTGTGAAGACAGATGGATGCATCTTAACTAGTATTTCTGAGTCTTTTTGTCACATCCAGGGAACGAGCACCATGCTTTGCTGTCCAGCAGCCCACTGGCATTGTAAACTCAGCCCCAACAAAATATTAGAGGGACAAAGTTTAATGAAAGGAAGATATTTTATTCATAAAGAGGAAAAAGAAGGAGGGGAGACAATAGCTAGTTACTCTGATAAGAAAGAATCAGGGTATTGGGCTCTGGAGAGATAGAGGACCCATAGACCTTTGTTTTAGGCTGCTTTTATGGTGGGGGCAGAGACCCCCTAACCTGGAACGTGCCATAACTGGATCGGCTTCCAGGCATCTCAGGCTAGCATCCTTTCCGTGGTGGTCTACATGCAGCTTTTTTTCTGTCTTGTCTATGTATGTGTGCTTGACGTACCTTTCAAGGCCATATCTCAGATGAATGGCTAGTTGGCAAGGGAGTAGCATATTCATGGTTAGCTTAGAGTTAGTAAGTGGTTGTGTGTAGGCATGTATTGCATTCTATAAATATATGATAAATATAGTGACTATATATATATATATATATATATATGCATATATATGGATGCATAGGTGTGAATGTTTTTTTTTTTTGAGACAGTGTCTCACTATGCAGTTCAGGCTGGCCTTAACCTCACTTTGTAGCTCAGGCTGGTCTCAAACTCACAACAATCCTCCTGCCTCAGCCTCCCGAGTGAATATGTATTTGTACAAGAGTTTTCTGCAAGGTTAGTTAGAGCACTCCATGCTTTTGTGTTTCCCCTGTATTGTATTGGAGGTTGAGAGGGATGGCTACATTAGCTTGTCTTTGTGTACCTGGATTTCTCTGTGCTCTACCAGCTCTTGTCCTGGTGTCTGAGTACAAATCCCTGGGCAGTTTGGTACCCTTTTCTACCCTCTTTACCCCAGTCCTTGACCCAGTTCCCAGGGAATTTCTCTAATAAAGTTTTGACTCCTAATTAGGGTTAGCCTAATTTTTTCCCCTGTTTCAGGACCCTTCTTTACACTTCCTGTATGTTTTCCCAAATAGGAAAGGCAAAAATCATCATGGGCTGAGGGAATACTAACCTCAGGAGCCTGCAGCTCTAATGTCTCTTTTACTGAACTCTTACATTCCAGGCCACTATATCTCTACCCCAAATGCCTTAAGAGGAGGTACCAAAGAAAAGAGTCCACCTCAAAGACCCCTGAAATGATCAAAACTAGCCAGTCCTGAGACACTTATCCTGCCTCACCTGTACTTGCTGCAAAAGTCACCGGGAAGATTCACCTACGTTGTCCCCTCCCTCTGCCTTCTGACTATTGTGCTCCCCCATATGGTCCACCCTGGTATACCCTCTCCTCTTCAGAAGAGAGGGCAAGGAGAAAAGCTAGCAAACATGACAGGGGGAAAAAAACCCATACATTTATATGCACAAGATGATTAAGGCAATAATTCTGAGAATCTTCAGCAGGTTTTTGAAACTAGCAGTTAATTGGTAGGATTCTCACCCTGACTAACTGTATATGCTGATACCTGTGAACTAAGCAACTGTACTGAAGGTAACAGTGTGTAATAGTAGGGTCATGCTTGGAATGCCTATTGTTCTGGTTTGCTTCTAATGTCATATCAATTGCTGCTATACTGTCTCTCAAGTAAAAGTTTGTTTTTTAAAAAAGGGTAATAAATCCTGTTCAGATTTCTAAGCTTAGCAAAGTCTTTTCTGTTGCAGTCATGTTCTGATGTGTTCACCTTCCCCATGCTTAAATAAAAATAAAAACTAAATTGTAAAACAGGGCGTTGGAAAATGAGAGCAGACAGTTGGCCTTCAGCAGGAGGACACACCTGGGAGTGGATGCTGAGGATGAAGATCTGCATCACCTGTGACACTCTCCAGACAGCACCTACTGTGCATGAGAGAAGAAGGAATTAAAAATGTTGACACTCATCAGCTTTCAGCACCATCCCTGGAGAAATAGCACTGTGCAGCACAGGGCAGAGGGCAGGGAAGGCACAGAAGTGCGCCCCTCACACCGCCTGCAGCTTCCAGGGAGGGACAGACACCCTGGCTCCTGCTCTCTGCATCTGTCACCACGTTTGCACAAAGGCTGTACTTAATTCATGCGGGGTGACTGTGACTCAGTGCTACTCAGACACTGGCAGCATAGAGTGAGGCCTGGGCCCCTCTGATGGGGTCTTCAGTTAGATTCTCTACCTGGCAGACACAATCTCCATGGGGTACTGCATGCGCCCCCCGCACCCTCCTCCCTCACAGCAGTCATATCTGCATCGAGATCTGATGGCTTTTTTTATTTTAGCTTCTCCCCATTTGCCTCAGAAATGCTTCCCCTAACATACAAATCCCAGGGCGGTTGCCTAATCATGTCTAAACACCTGCTTTTTAGACGCTCTAAATTGACCCATGGTTCTGACTTGAGTGAAGAAATGGTAGGAAAGGACAGAGAAGTGGAAGATGAAACAAAGTATACTTTTCCTGTACCCTAAGAGACACTAGCATCAAACGAGAATCAGAATTAGATTTCACTAGAAATATTGAAGAGTAGATACCAGCTAAACGTTAGTGACAATATTCACTATGTTCTAAAATTTTATCTCTTGTGATCATTATGTGCAATTATTGTAAAATTTATTAGGTAGCAATTGCAAACATTCTAGAGACTAAGTCATTTTTCAAACTATATCCTTTCTTTATATTTGTCAGATATTTTTAAAGATTATTTTTCATTTTATATATTTGGTACAGTGTCTCGCTCTGAAACTTGGACTTGTAGTGATCCTCCTGTTTTCAGCCTCCTGAGCACTGAGAATTATAGGCATGTGTCACCACAGCTGGACTTGGTCACTGGCTCAGTGTGCCCTGGGGGCAGGTCCAGCATGGCACGTCCGATAGATCGGGGATCAAACCCTGGTCCCTGCACTTGCCAAAACAGGTGCTTAATCAACATGAGCTACCTCACCAGCCCTTGTCAGACAAAATTTTTGAAGACCACTATGACGGACTTTTGCTGTTGTGGTCCTTAAGAAAGATGGAGGAGCAGAATTATAAAGTGATGAAATCAAAGGCAAAGGGCGCATGCCTGTAATCCCAGCACTAGGGAGGCTGAGGCAGGAGGATTGTTGTGAGTTCGAGACCAGCCTGAGCTACAAAGTGAGCTTAAGGCCAGCCTGAACTGCACAGTGAGACCCTGTCTCAAAAAAAGACAAAAAAAAAAAAAAAAAAAAAAAAAAAA
>PVKA01010100.1:0-17637 GCA_004027165.1 Ctenomys sociabilis | reverse complement strand
TTTTCCTTAGTTATTCCTTGGTTGGTGGACCTATATGCAGTTTCTAAGATCTAACTATTGTAAATTGTGCTGCTATAAATGTGGCTTTGCATGTACCCCGAGTTATGGTGATTTTAACTCTTTTGGAAGATATCTAGGAGGGGGATAGCTGGGTCAAGTGGAATTTCTACTTTCAATTTTTTGAGGAAACTCCACACTGATTTCTATAGTGGTTATACTAGTTCACATACTTGAAGACATAATGTTAAGTGAAATAAAGTCAGACACACTAGCTGAAATATGGCATGTTTTCTCATATGAGAAGCACTATATAGGTAGGCTATAGTAAATTAGGAAGAAGACTTTTCTTCTTTTTATTTTTTGAAAAAATATATACACAAATGAACAAAATATAAAAGAGATAAGTAGGAAGTATGGAGAAGTTCAATACTTGCCCAAAGTATGTAGTCTGTTGTTAAAATATACAAATATTTTAATATAAATTTTTATTTGTTATATTTACACTGAAAGTTTATCTGAGTTTGTTAAAAGGAAAGCCTGTATTATTATGTTTGTTCTTTGTAAACATTATTTTGGCTTATGTCTTGCATTAACTGCTTTGAAGATATGGTATACAATATAGTAAATGTTATTCTATTATTTATGAAATATTTTTTCAGAAAATAAAAAGAAAAAATTCCTCTTCCTAATTTACTGTAGACTACATTGTAAGACATAAAGTACTCTGAGCCTTCATTGTATCCTGCTCCATTGTCAATCCAGTTTTAAATCTGGGGCCGGGGAGATGGGTCAGTGGAATAAATGCTTCCCTGGCAAGTTCAAGGATCTGAGTTCAATCCCCAGTTCTGCAAAAAACAAAACAAAACAAAAAAACAAACTTTTAATCTACCTCTAGATCCACAAGTGGAGAGACCACTGGTGCCAGTACCAGAGAAAAATAAAACAAAAATAACTTACTCCTTCTCAGGAGAACATGCTTGCCTTTCATGAGATCCCAAAATAAAAATTTTATTCTACAATGTCTCTTAAATCTGACCTATGGAGAATCTGGAGATATTGTAAAAGAGAAATATATCACAAAATTGTAAGTGCAAAGATGAACCAAATCTAATGTGGAACAGTCACTCTATCTATAAGACTGAGAGACTTAGAAGTCTTATAGATTTTCATGTAATTTTAAACAACAGTGTGCCGTGATTTGAATATTGTCTGAGTCTGTCCCCCAAGGCTTCATGTGTTGGTAGCTTGATTTCCAGTGTGTCAATATTTAGATATCATAGAATGTTAGGAGGGGAGGGCTTGTGGAAGATAATTAGGTTTTGGGAGGTAACATCTTCAGAAGTGATCAATGTGGGTATTGTGAGTTTCATGTTATCTTATTTAGATTCCTACACGTCAATGTAGGGACAACGTGCAATGCTTGTGTTTCCAAGATTGGCTTATATTTTGCTTAATATGATGATTTCTAATTCTACCCATTTTCCTGCAAATGACACAGTTTCGTTCTTCCTAGTGAATTGTGCATATCATGTTTTCTTTATTCACTCATCTGCTAAAAATAGGTTATTATAAGAGAGCCTGGAGCTTCCTTTGAATCTCCATTCTGCTTTCACTATTGTCCACACTCACATGTGTTCTCACGGCCTTGCCATTTGCCACAAGCAGAGCAGACATTTGGGCAGTGCTCCTGAACCTCTAGAACTGTGAGTTAAATACAGCTTTGTTTCTTTAGAAAGTATCCAACCTCAAGTTGTTTGTTATAGCAAGAGAAACTGGGCTTATATGCAGGACTTTCTTTGTTTTCATATTAATATTTATTTAAGTCTTGAATGCATTGAATTCTTGATAACAGGAAGGGCCTGGGAGGAGCAGGGAAGAACTGGGGCCCAGTTTTCCAAGTCTGAGCCTATAGCATCAGTGTCTTCTCAAGCCTGTTTAAGAAGTTTCCACCTAAGTAGAGAAAAATCAGAACTATGAGAATGCACAAACCATGCTGGGGGTATGGGTTTTCATCCCTAGACCTCCCAAGGACACTGAGATGAACTGCCAAGGGATAGGCTGATAGGGATTCCAGGCCAGCCAACATGAGGCATCACGGTCTCAATCCCTTTCCTCACAACTTAACCGGGAAGTGGAAAATCCTTCTTTACTGAAAATCATAAAAACAAATAAACAAACAAACAACCCTAAAAATAATTATAATAAAAAATCAAGGGCCATCAAGATAGCTCAGCTGACTAAGTGCCTGCTTTAGCAAGAGCAGAAACCCGAGTTTGATCCTTATCCCCATATGCTGTGCAGGCCCCACTTCCCGGGTGTGCTGAGTCCCGGTGTGGTGGTGCACACCTATAATCCCAGCACTGGGGAGGCTGAAAACAGGAAGATCACTACAAGTCTGAGCTGCATGGTTAGACCCTGTAGACCCTGTACTAAATACATAAATGAAAAAAAAATCAGTAATACTGACAGAGAGCTGATGTCTCTTTCATACAGAGGAAAAGCATGACATTCATTCCCCTAAATGAATGGTGCTTTTTCTGAGGAAGCTGACTTACTGGGTACTCCTCCTTTCTGCCCAGAATCAAATCTCCAAATATACCTCAATTTATTTAATTTTTAGGTTTTATTTAAAGTTAGTGCCTATTAACTTAACAGTATTGGGTTTTATTGTGTATATTTTGATCATACCCATTCTTTCTATTCTCTCCCTCCCTCTTATGATCTTCCTGTCTAATAACTATCTTCCTTCTACTTTCATGTCATCTTTTTTAGATTCCTACTTAGGAATGTAGGGACAACATGCAAAACTTGTGCTTCTGAGTTTGGTTTGTTTTGCTTACTATGGTGCCTTCCAGTGCTACTCACTTTCCTGCAAATGTCAAAATTTTGTTCTTATAATGAATTGTGCATTTCATGTTTTCTTTACTCATATGCTGATTGGCATCCAAACTGGTTCACTATCTTAGTTACTGTGAACTGCACTGCAATGAACACAGGCATGTGGGTATTTCTACAGTAGGCTGACTAAAATCCTCTGGACATAAGGAGTAGTAAGTCTGGATCAAACGCTAGGTCTATTTTTAGTTTTAGTTTTTTTTTTTTTTTTATAAAACTCCATACTGCTTTCCATAGTAGCTATGCTAATTTACATTCCCACCAGTGGCTTTCCCCCCTGTATCCTACTAGCACTTATCATTTTTTGTATTCTTGATGATAGCCATTCTGACTGAGGTGAGATGGAATCTCAATGTAGTTTTTTTTTTTTTTAATGTATTTAATACAGGGTCTTCAGGGTCTCACTACACAGATCAGACTCTTAGCGATCCTGTTTTCAGCCTCCCAAAAGCTGGGATTATAGGTGCTCAACACCACCCCAGTGTCATTCTCCAGTCTCAATGTGCCCTGGGGGCAGGGCCAGCACGGCACTCTGCGTTGATGGAACCCTGGCTGTTGCACTGCACTTCAGTCTGCTGAACTCTCAGGCCAGCCCTCTCAGTGTAGTTTGGATTTGGATTTCCCTAATGACTAAAATGTCGAACATTTTTCCCCTCTTATACTTATTGGCCATTTGCTCTTCTTTTGAGAAAAGTCTGTTCAATCCACTTGTGCATTTTTAATAGGGCTGTTTGATTTTTTTGATGTTACTTTTTTTTAGTTCTTTTTATATCTTAGATATGAAAGAGGTGTAGCTGTAGTAATCTTGGGTTCTGTAGGCTGTCTCTTTACTCTTGGTTGTTTCTTTTGATGCACAGATACTTTTAAATATAATATAATCACATTTGCTGATTTTTTTTTTTTTTCTGTTTCATGTGCTGTTGGGAGTTCTGTTTGGGAGTCCTATCGCTTTAAATTATTTTAGCAATTTGTTTCATTTCTTCTTTTTAAAATGTATTTAGTACCAGGTCTACAGGATCTATAGGGATTCACTACACAGATTAGACTCATAGTGATTCTCCTGTTTTCAGCCTCCTAAGCGCTGAGGTTACAGGTGCACACCACCACATCCAGTCTCAATGACGTCTCAGTGTGCCTTAGGGGTGGGGCTGACACGGTACATGGAGGATGGAACCCCAGTCCCTGCGGCTGCCTAAGGTGCTTTAGTCTGTGGAGCTATCTTGCCGGCCCAAAGAGTGTCTTCCTTCTTTCTCTCTTTGTCTTAATGTATTTGGTACGGAGTCTCACTATGCACGCAGCTTGGTCTGGCAGCCATTCTCCTGTTTTCAGCCTCCGCAGCGCTGGGATTACAGGCATGTGCCACCACGCCTGGTCTCTGTTGGCTCAGGATATGGGGCGGGGCCAGCGCAACATGTAGTGTGGGAGATCAAACACTGTTCCCTGTGCTTGGTCCCTGCGCTTGCCTAAGCAGGCTCTTAGTTTGCTGAGCTATCTTGCCAGTGCACTTTTATTTCATTTCTTGTGCTTTTCCTTTCAGCCTCTCCCAGGGATGGGATTGCAGGTATGCACCACCACGTGTAGCACAAACTTTCATCTCTTATACTTAAATCTTTGGTTTATGTTGAATTGGTTTCTGTGCAGGGTAAGCAACAGGGATCTAGTTTTAATTTACAAGGGAATTTCAAGTTTTCCTAGGAACATTTGTTAAAGGGGCTGTCTTTTCTTCAATTGTATATTTTGGGGGTCATTTGTCAAGAATCACATGTAGTTGGGTGGGTTTGTGTCTGTGTCCTCTGCTTGGCTCCAGTGGTCGTCTCTAGTTTGTGTCAGTACCATGCTGTTTTCGTCCCTCTGGCTTTACAGTACAATTTGATATCTAGTATTGTGATCGTATCCTTTTTTTCTTTGTAAAGGTCCATAGGGTCTCATTACATAGATCAGACTCGTATTGATCCGCTTGTGCTCAGCCTCCCACAGCACTAGGATTACAGGCGCGGGCCACTATTCCCAATCTCAATGGCCATCTCGTGCATCCTTGCTGCGGGGCCTGCCTGCATGGCATGCTGAATCCTTTTTTGTTTAGGATTGCTTTGACTGTTTTGTGTCCTTACGTTTCTATGTGAACGTTAGGATTTTCTTTTCTAGTTCTTTGAAGAATGTCACTGGACTTGTGAAAGGGACTGAATTGAATCTCTAGTTTGTTTTTGGTAAGATGGCCATTTTAACAGAATTAATTCAGGCAATCCAGGCACAAGGGAAAGTGAAACGATCTTTCAGTGTCTTAGATTTCTTTCTTTAGTGTTCTATAATTTTACTGTTGAGGTTTTTCACCTCTTTGGGTCAGGTTGATCTCTAGGTTTTTTTTTTTTTTTTTTTTTTTTAATCTTGTTTTAAGCTATTGTGAATGCAATTTTGTTTTTGATGTCTTTCTCAGCTAATTCATTACTGCTGTATAGAAAAAGTATTGGTTTTTAAATAGTGACTGAAAGCTCTGACCGTTGTGACTTCCGGAGACACAGACACTTCCGCCCTTCCTCTGTGACTGGCGGCTTGCGGGGAAGTTCCCGCAGAGAAGGGCGGGCCTGGGCCACTCACTCAGTCCTCGCTGGCCCACGGGTCCATGCACTGGTGCCGGCAGTTGTAGTAGCAGCACTTCTTGGTCCCCTTGCAGCTGCGATCGCTCAGGCACCCAGGCAATCCACTGAACATGCACTCAAGATAAAACTCCGGGCAATGTCCGGGTTTCCACTTAGCTGAAGGAAAAGATAGATAGATAAATAAATAAAACAAAAAGCCACGCAGTCATGGATCACCGAGGTGCTTCTGGGCTTCAGCACCAGCTCTTTTGGTGGGTTCTTGGGAGGAAACGCTTCCCGCCGTAGACCCCCCCCTGCGCCACCAGGCCTTACTTCCATTCTTCCGTAGTCCAGGCTGGGCCTCGTGGAGGCAAAGCAGGATGGTCAAGGCCAGCAGGGAGAGGCTGGTTAGCTTCATAGCGTCAGGAGAGCCGGTGCCTGAACTGAAGGGAGCTCCGTGTCTGTCACCTGGGTGGTGGGCCACCAGCAGGGGGAGCTGCAGTTTCCAGGCGGGAGATCAGCTCCACCAGCAAATTCTAGATGTTTCCTTTACCTCCCAGGGGGAAAAAAAAGACAGTGAAATAACCTCTGGGGTGTAACTGCTGAGAGATTGTATGGACTGTCCTGTAAGGTGCTGCAGGACTGAGCTGGCCCATCATCATTCTTGCTTATTATTGAAGATTTTGAAACTAGAAGGAATGGTTTTCCAGAGCCTTGTCATTACTCTCCACCCCTTTTTTCTCACTGTCTATCTAGAGGAATTGCAGCCCAGCCCCAGTCACTGAAAAGCCCCGGAACCATCGCAAAGACAAAGCAAAGTAAACTCTTAGCAGTGTGAACTTTCTAGTCTTATGAATAATGACAATTCCTTGTGAGCCATGGAACTTACCTGCATAGTTTCCTCCTGAAAGTGTGAAAACTTCATTTGTTATTAAGTCCAAATCCCAAGTTCATGTCATTTTGAAATGTGAACACTGGGAGAAATAATTATTGGGGCCTTGTCTGCAATTCTGTAAAAAAGCATGCTGTTTCTATTTGTTCAGTTGCCCTGATCACTACTTTCTTTTTTTCTTTCTTTTCTTTTTTTCTTTTTTTTTGCAGAACTGGGGATTGAACTCAGGCCCCTGCACTTGCCAGGCAAGTGCATATTCTACTGACCCATCTCCCCAGCCCCTGCAAATAGCTCTTTAAAAAGCTGCATGTAGTGGCACCTGTTGGTAATCCCAGCAGTCTGCAAGTCTGAGGCAGGATGGTCACAAGTTTTAGCCCATCCTGGGCTATTTAGCAACCTAGATGTTGCGTGACAGTAAAATTAGGGGGCTGGCGAGATAGCTCAGTGGTCTAGAGCACCTGCTTAGGCAAGCTTAGGCAGGCGCAGGGGACTGAGGTTCTGTCCCTGGCCCCACATGCTGAGCCAGCCCCACCCTTAGGGTGGGCTGAGATGGCAAACAGACAAATAAATAAGGCTGGAGATATAGTTCAGGGTGAAGGCTCTGGGTTCAATCCCCAGTACTACAAAAACAAAAACAACCCTTCCAGGGCTGGATAGATAGCTCAGCGGTCTAAGCACCTGCATGGCAAGTACAAAGACCCAGGTTTGATCCCCAGCATTACATGCCATGCCAGCCGCCAAACCCTTGGCATTCTGTGCTAGCCCCAAACTTGTGTGTGGTGGCATATGTCTGTAATCTCTGTGCTGGGAAGACTTAAGACAGGAGGATCTCTATGAGTCCTACTGTGTACTGATATCCTGTACCAAATATATAAAATGTTTAAAAAATGAAAATCAAAAATACCCTTGTAAAAAACAACAACAACAAAAACCCCCCTCTAAATGGAAACCAAAACCATGGAAACTAACAAAAAATAGTCTTGGTTATGTTTCCAGGATAAACATAACCTTTCTGTGAATTCTTCATGCTCTGTCTAGCATAACTACTGGCAACCTTTTGGAGAAACAAAACTTTAAGGTATTTTTTCTTGACCTCTTTTATTTTAGCTTTGTCAAAGATCACTTAAAAACTATTTTTTATTTTTCAGGGCCAGGGATTGACCTCAGTCTTAAAAACTATTTCTAATGCCACATTTAAAATGACAAAAATAAATGTCCTATCATACTAATATATGTGCACCTATGTTTATAGCAGCACAATTTGTGATAGCTAAATCTTGCAAGCAACCAAGATGCCCATCACCTGAGGAATGGATAAAAAGATGTGGTATTTTTTTACAATGGAGTGTTACTCAGCTATAAAGAATGATAAACTTGAAGCCTTCATATTTAAGTGGATGCCACCTGAAGATATAATCACAAGTGAAATAAACCAGACCCACATGTGTAAATATCATATAGTCTCCCTAGTGTAAGAACTCAAAAGGAGAAATAAAAAGATAAAGGTATAACACAATTAAAAGGAAAGCGAGAGCTTAAGGATTAAACAATGAAGAGAGGGCAAGGAGAAAAGCTAGGAAACATGACAGGAAATATCATACATTTATATGCACAAGATAGGTAAGGCAATGATCCTGAGAATCTTCAGCAGGTTTTTGAAACTAGCAGTTAATTGGTAGGATTCTTGCCCTGACTAACTATATATGCTGATACCTGTGAACCAAGCAACTGCACTGAAGATAGCAATGTGTAATACTAGGGGTTAACAACTGAAGTTTGCAGACCAAAAATTAGAGAAACAGAAGGGCTGCAAGGACAGCCAACAGTTTGGCCCTCGCCTTTCAAGGTCAATGAGGACTCAGGACATAAGAGAATCTGTACTGAAGCATCTTGTAACTTAGTGATGTCCCAAATTTGCTGATTAAGGAGATAATGGGGCCACAGAGGAAAGTGATCAGTGATGTGGAGTGTGCCTGAGGAGAGTCATATGGAGAGAAAACATTCTCTCAGGCTTCCACAGAGAACAAATTGGTCGAGCAATGACTGCGACTCATTCACATGGCTGACACTGACAAAATATTACAAACTGCAATACAGGGCTTCAGGCTAAATCCTGAGGGGATTTGACTGATCTTGTCAGATACAAAAGTTACATTTCTTGTTATATAGGTCTTGGTTTATGTTGGTCTTAACCATCCAGCACAAACGTATAAAAATGAGATATAAAAAAGTAAAGCCATATTAATATGCTGAGCTGTGAGCTCACATCAACTTCTGACATTGCTAGTCCTATGGATAACCCATTACTATTATGGACTACTGGATTATATTGGATTATTTTGCTGAATTCACGCACTTACAATATTTAAATGGCAATGGAATGCCCATCTTTCACAAAACTAAACACAAAAAAGGGATATAAATGAAGGACCATTTTGTATCTGTACATACAAAATAGGATGGATATACAGCTACTTTCTCTTAATTGAATGAAAAGAAGGATTTGTACTAATACTGTTTGGACAAGATATCATGTCTGCATCTTGTACTATGAATAACCACTAAGAAGACAGTAATATGCAATGTATTAATTATTGAAGCTAGGGCCAGGGAGATGGCTCAGTAGAATAAGCACTTCCTTGGCAAGTGTAAGGGCCTGAGTTCAATCTCTGGTTTCACCAAGAAAAAAAATATCCCTATTCTCCTACTGTACTATAAATCAGTTTTAACAAAAAGAAAGATAGGTATACAGGTACAGTCTCTTAATTCAGTGAATAGAGGGATCTGCTCTAATAATGTTGGTAAATAGAATATCATGTCTGCACCTTGTACAACAAATAACCACTTAGAAAACAATATGCAATGTATTATTTATTGAATCTGTTCTACTAATTTGATTTGAAACTCTCATCGCCATTTGTTCTTCAGTAAAATTATGGAAAAAATATTGAAGCTATCGTACTAATCTTTTGTGGTTTTTTTTTTTTTTTTTTTTTTTGAATTACCAGGGATTAACTCTGTGCTTGCCAGGCTAAAAGCTATTTCTAATGCCACATTTAAAATGATAAAAATAGGGGCCAGGGAGATGGCTGAGTGGAATAAGCACTTCCCCGGCAAGTGCAAGGGCCTGAGTTCAATCCCCAGTTCTGAAAAAAAAAAAAAAAAGATAAAAATAATAGATGCTCATTAAGGAAACTTGAACGATAAACAAAAGTAGCTGAGTAGAAACATGCACATGATTTACCTGACTACTCTCTGCATTTTTTAAACAATTAAACAGTTTTTATTTGTTTGTTTATTTATTTAGTTAGTTATTACAGCACCAGGGATCAAACTTAGAATCACTAACATTTTTATTTTATTTATTTAATTGATTAATTTAGTAAATTATTTCAGCCTGCCCTCTGGTGCTGGGGATTGGACCATGATCCCCTGTGTTTACCTAAATTCACCTGAGTAGGAGCTTTAGAGCACTGAGTTATCTCACTGGCCCTAACATTCTTATTTTATTTATTTATTTTTTTGGTGGAACCAGGGATTGAACTCAGGCCCTTGTGCTTGCCAGGCAAGTGCTTATTCTACTGAGCCATCTCCTTGACCCCCATAGATTACTTCTTGTAAGACTTGAATTGGGCTGACTCCCAGCAAACAACCTGCTTGCCAGAAGTACTGTTCTTAGCACAGACTCACCTCAGCACCAGGCTGTCATGGGCAAACACAAGATGTCGTAAAAGAGATAAGATAGGACAAGGAATCCTGCAAGTCCCAGGACATCTGAACATACTAACAGTTTTATATTGGACACCTCAAGGACTCTGCCCATTGAGGTGCAAGAAAGCCAGAGAACTTTATCCACTGATGTTTTTACCATTTTTAGTCTCAATCTCCCTAGTCCTTACATCTGGTGCTGATACCCAGGAGGGAGACAAGGTTTTGGAGGGGGAGGCTTTAAGCTTTCTTGAACTTCCATGTGAGCTGAGACTGCCCGGCAATGTCCTCAAACCTTAGTCTCAACAGCTCCAGCCGCTTCTGCCATGCCAGGCCTCACTGGGTGTTTCAGATCACATAAACCCTCCAGTTTCTTTCTCTATCTTTCTTCCTGCCTGCCTGCCTTTTACGATCCCCCATAAAATCAGAGAGAGGCTTGTGCTGGTTTTTGTGCTCTTTAAACTCCCATGCTGGTCCCCAAAGCACTCCTGGAAGGCGAGACCTGCTTCCTTTTAGCACTGACTAATCATAAAGATGTTTGTCTCACTCAGTTATAGCCTTGGGTCCCAAGTGGAGAAACCCACTGTAAAACTCAGTTGCTTTCCCACACCTCTCCTTGTAGTCCATTACCCATGTCTCTTTTTGTTTGTTATTCCAATGGCCAATGGAATGTTGACCAGTTGGGCAACTGGATTCCCTTCTGGAGACGGATCTCTGATTTGTGGAACTAGTAAAAACTTAAAACCTCCTGCATAGTCTCCAGCCTCTCCACCCCTCTCCCATTCTGAAGCCCATACAGCCCATCCTTTTCTGTAACGTAGTGTGGCCAAGCTTCCCATTAGACAATGGCTCTCAGTGACCAGAGCACAATACTTTTGACTTTTCCATTTTGCAGGATAAAGAATTAATAGGAGATAAGAGTTCACCTTTATTTCTTGCTTGCTGAATTAGGTTATTATAGTTGTCATTCTTGTTTGCCACTGCTTTGTGCCTTTTGTAAATCAGCTTATGATGCTTCTTTAAAAGGATCTTTTGCTCTTGTGTAGAAGGTCTTGTATTGCTGTTTTATATATGCTCCATATAAACTCACTTGAACTGTTTGACTTATGACTGTGGTGGTTTTTAACCTTGTCTTAGTGCTAAGGAGAAGTAATGTTAAATTGCCACCTAGTGAACATCGATAACATTCTATGAAATGGGTCTTTTCATAAAATTTCATCTATATTCTACTCGGTCTTTTATTTGTCCCTTACAGAATACTAAAACCAAACAATGGCTGCTCCACCAACTAGCAATTGCCTTAGGGCAGCTGCCATTCTCAAAGCAGAGGGCAGATTTCTCCAGTAACCCCTGGTAAAGCTCCCTTGATATCAATGGCCAATGGAATGCTGACCAGGTGGGCAACTGCATTCCTCTCTGGAGATTGATCTCTGATTGTGTGGAACTAGTGAAAACTGAAGGCGCACCTGGGGGGTCACAGCAAGGGCAGCCCTGGAGCTGATACCCAAAGCTCCCTGAGGGGTGCTCGCTTCGGCAGCACATATACCAAAGCTCCCTGAGGGAAGCTGGTTCTCCACAGCCCTGAATGGGTAGTTAGTAGGCAATCTTCGTTTATCTACTGTTTCCACTTGATTTCTCCGAGGAAGGTGGAAGGCAACTATTTCAGTGATCACTAGGTAGCCTCTGTCTCAGAGTAACCTGAAAAGATGCTATGAGAGCCTTTCTTAAGCTCCATTAATGATGGAGCTCCAGGTCTCTACTTTTTTTTTTCTTTCTTGGAATTGTCTTTATTTTACTTTACATTACATCTAAGTCATGGCTCTTCTGGGAAGAGGTTACAACTATGTTATTTTTTAAAATTAATTTTATTGAGAAACAAATAGCAATGAGACAGTTTCAAAACCTATTAGTAGGACAGTTTCAATAATTAGTACATTGCATATTGTTGTCTTTGTAGAGGTTATTCATAGTACAAGATGCAGACATGATATCCTGTCCAAACATTGTTAGTACAAATCTTTCTTCTCATTCAATTAAGAGAAAGTAGCTGTATATCTATCCTATTTTGTATGTACAGATACAAAATGGTCCTTCATTTGTATCCCTTTTTTGTGTTTAGTTTTGTGAGAGATGGGCATTCCATTGCCTTTTAAGTATTGTAGGTGTGTGAATTCAGCAAAATAATCCAATATAGTCTAATAGTCCATAATAGTAGTGGGTTTACCATAGGACTGGCAATGCCAGAAGTTGTTGACTTGAACTTTCACAGCTCATCATATTAATATGGCTTTACTTTTTATAGTTCTTTCTTATACTTTTCTGCTGGATGGCTAAGACCAAGATAAAGCAAGACCTATATAACAAGAAATGTAACTTTTGTATCTGACAAGGTTGGTCAGACCCCGTCAAGATTTAGCCTGAAACCCTGTACCACAGTTTGTAGATCCTTTGTCAGTGTCAGCTATGTGGATGAGTCACAGCCATTGCTTGACTAATTTGTTCTCTATGAAAGCCTGAGAGAATGTAACTCTCCTTAGGCACACTCTACATCATTGATCACTTTCTTTTGTGGCCCCATTATCTCCTTGATTAGAAAATTTGGGACATTGCTGAGTTACAGGATGTTACAATACAGATTCTCTTATATCCTGAGTCCTCACTGACCTTGAAAGGCTAGGGCCAAAATGTTTGATTGTCCTTGTGGCCCTTCTTTTTCTCTAATTTTTGGTCTGCAAACGTCAGTTGTTAACCCCCCTAGAAGAGAAGCTTAATGATATTATTACCTTATAAAACAGGCAGTTGAGTTTAACTCACTATCTGAATATCAAACATCTTAGTCATAACATGGAACAGATATTTTCCATCAAGTGTTGATATGTTAAACTTTAAATCCCTACAGAATGTGAAGAAAATACTTTAAAAAATAGTAACAATTATACATTTTTACACAGCATTGTAGCAGGACAGTCCTATCATATGTTTTTCTTGTCTCTTGTTTCATTTATTGCTCCCTTTATAAAACATTTTACTTGAGAGACAGTATAGCAGTAATTGATATGACCAGGTCTCTGCTAATTAAGTTTGAAACCCTGATTTGTTTCTCCTCCCTGTCCCTTCCTTCAGCACTCCCTGTGCTTCCCCCTTGACCCCATGGGATTCCATCCTCATCTTTCCCTCACCTTACTCCCTCCCTCACTGACATTTGCCTGGAGACTGCCCCCAGGGACCCTGCTGGGGGCTCCTGAGTGTCAGCTGCCCCTGCTGATGTGGGGGGGTCTCTTGACCTCTGTGCCAACCACCTTCGCCTAACATGAACAGTTCGCCCTGCCCAGAACCCGCTGGCCACCCTCCACGCGGTCCTGACAAAACTGCACAGACAGGCAAGTAAGAACTCAAGATCCAACCGGTGCTCCTATACACAGTGGGGCTCCACCTCTGCGCATGCAGCCCTCTCTCCAGAGCCTAGAAGCTGCCGAGGCAGCCTGCAGTCCACGTTCCTGAGATCAGTCTGGTAAAGGGCCTGAGTTCAATCCCCGGTTCCGCAAAAACAAACAAGCAACAACAAAAAACAAAAACAAGAGCCTGCATGGCAGGTCCTCCTTCTCTAGCCCATAGTATGGGCCACTATACGAGGGACCGCCTTAAGAGGCCCACAAGCCATGCCCTAAATGCTAAAACAGCCACTAGAAGTGAGACTACACTCTGAGGCAGAGGCCCCAGAGCTCAGACTCAGCTTCCCAGATGATCCAGTAAAACTGGAGGGCCCTGGGCCTGCTTCCTCCCTCTGGCTGGACTGTTACCTCTGTCATCTCCATGGAGGAGCCCTAAGTAATCATGACTAAAAAAAAAACCAGCCCATTGCTGGACATTGGCACAGGTCTCTTTGTCCTTCTCCAACCCTGACCTTCCTTCCAGTTATCCACCTCATTAAAAACAGACTTTAAAAACCTTGCTTTAGTCAAAATTGAGACACTATAATATATATATATATATATATATATATATATATATATATATATATATATATACAGGTTGCTAGCTAGATCAAAATTATGCTGACCAGTTTTTATAAATATAATAAATTGTTGTTCATGTACAAGGCTTAAAAGGTATTCCATTGGTTTAATCTGACTAAATGCTATATTTCATGATAAGAGTATGTTGATCTGGTTGATTTCTGATGTAACTCAAATATTTCATGCTCATTGTTAATACAGGTGTGATATCCCTTACCTAAAGCTAGAGAGACTTATAACAAACTGACAGACTCCATAAATAAATGGGTCTAAGAACTAGTAAGTTACAATTGCTAGGTCTCTTAAGGCGGTCCCTCGTATAGTGGCCGGCTTCTGTCAGCAGTAGCAGACGAATCTCATCGTCGTTGAGCTCTTCTTGGAGCCCAGAGAATCAGACTTAGAGTCTGTTTTGAGGCCGCAACAAAGGCAGCCATTTTTGTCTCTTTTTTTTTCCCCCTGGTTTTTTTCCTGCTTTTAATTATAGGACACTTAAACAGTTTTTACTAAAGTATTAAATGAGTTGTCTGGAGCAAAAGCTATCTTTTATAGCTCCTGATCTGTAAGAGTAATCTGTCCCTCTAATTAGCATCTCAGGAAGTATGTTTTACTAGTTTTATAAAATAACTACAAGGCTTGGTTTTATAATCTTCTGTCTCTGGCTATTAGGCCAGCAGGGGTCTGACTGTTTGGGCTCCAGGGGGAGCAGGTGGTTTTCATTACAGCTAAACCAAGATAGATATTTATCTCCAAATGTAACATAAGCTTATAATGCTGTCCATCTTTTTATAGAAGTCAAAGCTTGGTTTCAGGTTAACATTACATTTAGAAGTCCACCCTTCTGAAAGGCAAGTAGAGGAACTCTTACTTCTAGCAATGGTGAGACAGTGAGTAAAGCTATTTTATCTAAGGGTCTCTAAAGGTCCAAAAGCAGCAGCCTTAGGCACCTGAACTACTTGGTTCTCCTGTGGTCTATATCTATATTTTAGCTGAAATGTTCATGCTTTGAATATATGTGCTCCTATATCTCAAAAAAAAAAAATTGTTCGTTCCTAATAGATACCAAAAACCCAGGTAATTATACAGGTAAAATCTATAGTAAATATGCTAGATTAAGATTCCTTTAACTGGGATCCGCCAGATTTTGTCTATAGAGACACATTGAGGTCTTAAAACTAAAAGTCATATCTTGTTCAGTGGATTCCAATGTCTGACACAAGCTGCAAAAGTAAAAAGGGTTTATAGGAATAAATTGTTCTCAGCTGAAGTGTTTCATAGTAGAAAAGATACAGAATGGAATTATAGATGGAAAAAGTTACACTTTCTTAGATCCAAAGAGAAGGGACGTTTCAAGGAAAAATGTCCAAAGCTTCTAGAGAAGACAAAAAAAAAAGTGTTTATAATGGAGTCAGAGGAAGTTTCAGACTAAGGTGGTTATGTGTCTTCCCTCTTAGCCGGAGGGAACCCATGTTAACTGCCAATATAAGGAAAAAGCTTGTAAAACTTTCAATAGATGCTTATGCAGATTTGTTGGTAGTTACCCAGCCAGTGGCTCACTTACAAACTGGAGAGTACTAAGTGTTTTCCCTAGGTCTGACAATCCATATGGCACAGGTAATAATAAAACTGATGAGATATAAAACTAGACAAGTTTGTTTGAGACAATATACAATGGCCATAAAAGATAAATAAAAAAATTAAACCTCACATTTAACAGATCTCTGCCAATAAACCTATAAAATGTTCTGACTAGTCTTTTTAAAATTACAAATTTTAAAAGGTTATTACATTCCAGATCTGCTAAATGATTACTGTATCCTGTTGATGTTATTATTTGGCCTATACATGTATATAAAGCTAACAATTGCCTAAAATTAGCCCAAGAGATGAATTATTTCATCACCATCTAAAAACCAGTGTAAAATGTTATACCCTGACAAAATTAACTCCATTTTGTTGCCCTTCTAACCTCGCCGTGTTCCTGTTCTGTATGCGCGTACCCCTCCCAACTCCCTCACCCCTGTGACCCAAGCCTTATCTTGATGGACATCTGTACCCCTTCCCTATTTTTGAGGATCTTGACAAACTCTATATACTTGCAACCCCACACCCCTTTAACTACAAAACACATAGGTGACACCAATCTCTAAGATTAGAGATATTGACAACAAAAAGGGGGGAATGTGAGGTCCGAGTCACATAGACTCAGTGTGAGGCCTGAGTCACATAGGCTCCATCCTAGAAGGTCAACAAAATATCCTTGAGATACTGCACCTGCAGCTGTCCTATGATAAAAAAAAGTCCCTTGCCTCCCAGCCGCAAAGGCCCTAAAGATAACACTCAACTGAAACAAACAGTTCTTACAATTCTTCCCAATTCCTGCACCAACCAATTATTGTGAAGGTCAATTTAAACTAACCAATGCCATCTGCTTCTGTAACTATGCTTGCTTTGTGGTTTTTGCCTTTATAATCCTAGCCCAAGTGTTCATCGGGGCCCACTGTTCCTGTGTGTTCAGTGCGCCCCACGCATGCCTGGAAAATAAATACCCTTTGCGTGTTGCATGAGAGCCTGACTCTTGGGGTCTTCTTCCATGACGGGACGCTCGGCCCTCACGCTGGGAGATTCAACACCTAATGTTTAGAGACCAAAACTAGAGAAATAACTAGGCTAAGAGATCAGCCAATATTTTGTCTTGCCCTCTAAGGTCAGCAGAGACCTAGGACAGGAGAGAACTTTTGCTACAGGATCCTTCAACTCTCCTGAGTTACTCTGTCTCCTAAGCAGGGAGATTGATGGACCCTAGAAGACAGAGATGGATAAACGGCCCTGTTGGTGACCTTCCTAAGCAGTGTGCCTAAGGAAGGTCACCAACAGAAAGGTCTTTAAACAAAATTATGACTCATCCTGGCAGTTGACACTGACAGAGAAGCTGAGATGCTCCAAGAATAATGCCCCAAGGGGTTTACCTGGCTTTAATAGAGAGAAGGCAATTTTAATTAATACAGGTCTCATTTTAACTTGGAGTTAAACACCCAGCAGAAAAATAATAAACTTATCTGTGTATATGCCCTCCACAGTAGCAATTATGCACTGTAAAAGACACCATAACTGATCTTTCCCCTTCCTAAATAAATAAATAAATACTTCCTAAATTAAATATATATATATTTAATATATATATTAATATATAATATATGTAATATATTATATTATATAATATATAATATATAATTATATATATATATATATATATATATATATATATATATATATATATATATATATGGCTACTTGCCATATAAGTTGTCCTTCAAAATCAGATGACATTGGACATTGTAACAAGAGCACAAGAAAATGTTTATGTCCTTATAAAAACTGAGTACCAGGGCTGGGGATTTAGCTCAGTGGCACAGTGCCTGCTTAGCAAACATGAGGTCATGAGTTCAATTCCCAGTACCAAAAAAAAAAAAAAGGCTCAATGCTGCAGATACATTCCTGGTCCTTCTAATATCTCTATGGCTATTTAGGATAGTAGATGAAGGCTGGCGGA
>PVKA01010099.1:53579-65774 GCA_004027165.1 Ctenomys sociabilis | reverse complement strand
AAAATCATCCTGTGTGTGTATAGACAGTACAGTTGGGTTAGATAACGCTGTGCTTCTACATAATTCTATGAGAGGCAAGATCTGCACTATTGGTGGTGGGACAGGTTATTATGTCGGCTTTTAGTGCTATGGTCATCCACTAGGTAAATAATTATTGAATCTTTGATATAATTCAGCTACATAAATACCTGTAAATATATTATCATGTATGCACCTTGTACAATACCAAAACAATATGAAAACAGTTTGCAATGTATTATTTCATCGACTCTGTATGGTTATGGTGTTTTGAAACTGTCTGATTGACATTTGTATTTCAATAAAATAAAAATAAATGGAAAAAAAAAAAAAGAAACTGAAAAAAAAAAATTGTACTCATAGTGATCCTCCTGTTTACAGCCTTCCAGATTCTGAGATTACAGTGCATGCTACCATGTCCAGTCTCAATTGCCCTCTCAGTGTGCCCCTGGGGTGGGGCCGGCATGGGAGGCCAGGGGTCATTTAGAATTTTGAATCTCACTCTCAATCAATGGACATCTCTCTCCCAAAAAATATAAAAAAATAAAAAATATATATTCTGTTTGAAAATAGAGACCTCATAAGTTTGTTTGTTTTTGTATTTTGTACATGGTCTCACTCTGCAGCTCCGGCTCATAATGATTCTCCTGTTTCAACCCTTCCCAGAGCTGTGATTACAAGCTTGCACCACCACGCCCAGTCTTGGAGGCCAGCTCTGTGAGCCCAGGGGCAGAGCCAGTGTGGCATGAGAAACATAAATCCTTGTTAGTCTTCATAACTTTTGCCATATGGTGGGTGCATATCAATATCCAATTATGATCATGATTTGTTTTTTAATGATGTCGGGTATCTTTTGATTTGCCTATTGAGCATTAAAATATCTTCTGTTGTAAAATGTTTAGCAGTTCTTAATTTAATATTTTTAACTATCTTTTCTTATACACTGAAAAGTTTTGCATCCCTTACAGTCTTGTTTCTGAAGACATTCTTTGGTATTTGTACAGTATGTACTGAATTAACTTGCACACATAGTTCTGAGACTCAGCTCAAATGAATTCTCATGTATGACGAGAGTTATTGATCAAGTTCCATTTGGCCCCAATATAATACTAATGCAACAGCATACATTAAATGGTTAGTCATCTCTGTTCCCCCAGTTGTATTTTGAGACAGAATGGGAGACCAAGGAATCGCTTACACAGACCCTGTAGTAGTGAGAATGAATATGTTAGAACCCAAATGCCAAAAATGCAGCCAAAAGGCCACTTCTTTATCACAGGACCAACACTGCAATTAAACTTCAATACTGGAGTTTTAGTTTAGGAAAAAAACAAAAAAGATGAATTAACATCTTCTGTCTTACTCTCCCTCTCCCACATTAACAGACCTTTCAATAATACAAATAAGGATGGAGGGATGGCTCAGCAGTCTAAGCACCTGCCTGACAAGCACAAGGACCCTGGTTCGATCCTCAGCATCACATGCCATGCCCACCGCAGAAACCCTGGTGTGCCGTGCCGGCCACCAAAACCAGGTGCGGTGGTGCACGCCTGTAATCCCAGAGCTGAGGAGGCTGAGGCAGGAGGAACACTGTGAGTCTGAGCTGCATGGAAAGATCCTGGACCACATAAATAAATAAACTTTTTCTCTTCTTAATTTCTTATACACTTCTTTCTTTTTTTTTTTTCTTTACTCTTCCAATTTTACATGCATATGTCTGGTGATACGAATAACTGGTTGGAAGACAGCACTATGCATTGCAACAAATACAATGAAATTCATATTACTTTGTTAAGTAAAATTCTGTATCATTTGTAATTTTTTCTGTTTTAATTCTAATTTGTACTCTCTTTAAAAAATAAAAAATAGGGGTCGGGGAGATAGCTCAAGTAAAATAAGCACTAACCTGGCAAGTGCAAGGGTCTGAGTTCAATCCCAGGTTCCACAAAAATAAATAAATAAAATAAAAAATAAAAGATTAAAAATAATACAAACAACTTGTGATTGAGAGGTAAAGGTTTGTATTTGACACACTTTTACAGTTATTTGCTCTGTGATGTTGTGTGCATGCTGATAATTTATCAAACCTTGGCTTGGACTTTGTTAGTTTGACAACAACACGAGCAGCACTCAGTCATCTGTTAGTCTGTTTCTTGTATCAGATTTGACATAGTTCAAAGCTGAAAATGCTGTTCACAAGCATAAGATGATCCAACAAAGTTAGAAAAGCAAACACAAGTGCTTTCATTAACCGAAAAGCTATTTAGCAGGGAATTTCACACTTTAAGGATTTCATTCTCAGAACTACCATTTTTTTTTGTCCTTTGTATATTTCTCCTAGGGCCAGCCAGATAGTTCAGAGGCCAGGGTTTGATCCTTGGCATGCAGTGCTGGCCCAGCTCCTGGGGCATGCTCAGATAATGACTGAGACTGGGCCTGGTGGTGCACCCCTGGAAATCTAGCATTGGGGAGGCTGAAAACAGGAGAATCACTACAAGTCCAATCTACATAAAGAAACCATGTACTAAATTCAAGAAAGAAAAAAAAAATGTTTCCTTTTTTCTTTTTCTTTTTTTTTTTTCTTTTTTTTTTTTTTTTTGGTAGAACTAGGGATTGAACTCAAGCCCTTGAGCATACCAGGTAAGCGCTTATTCCACTAAGCAATCTCCCCAGCCCCAAGAATTTATTTCTTTTATTTTTTTATTCTTATTTTATTTTATTGAGGAACAAATAGCCATAAGACAGTTTGAAAGCTGATTAATAAGACAGTTTCAATAGTTAATACCTTGTACATTGTTATCTTCTTAGTGGTTATCTATATTACAAGATACAGACAGGATATCCTGTCCAAACACTGTTAGAACAAATCTTTCTTATCATCGATTTAAGCAAAAGTAGGTGTATATCTATCCTAATTATACTGTATATACAGATACAGAATTGAATTTCCTTTGTATTCTCTTTTTTTGTTTAGGCCTGTCAGATATGTATATTCCACTGGCATCTAGCTATTATAGGTGCATGAATTCAGCAAAAAATTCAACAAAGCCCAGCAGTCCACAATAGTAGTAGGTTATACACAGAAGTTGTTGACTTGAGTCTTTCACAGCTCAGGATATTAATATGGCTTTACTTTATATATCTCATTTTTATACTTTTCTGCTGGATGGTTAAGACCAAGATGAAGCAAGATGTATATAACAAGAAATGTAACTTTTGTATGTGATAAGGTCAGTCAACTTCCCTCAGGATTTCTCTGAAACCATATACAGCAGTTTGTAGTTCTTTTTCTCAGTGTCAGCCATGTGGATGAGTCACAGCCACTGGGTGAACAATTTGCTCTCAGTGAAAACCTGAGAGAAGATTTACTCTCCATATGACTCCTTAGGCACACACTATGTCATCGATCACATGAGCAGTGGTCCCATAATCTCCTTGCTCAGAAAATTTGGGACACTGAGTTATGTAATGTTACAGTACAGGTTCTCCTATGTCCGGAGTCTTTACTGACCTTGAAAGGCTAGGGCCAAAATGTTGGCTGTCCTTGCAGCCCTTCTATATCTCTAATTTTAGGTCTGCAAGCTTAGGTTGTTAACCCTTCAGAAGAGTAGCTTATTATTACCCTACAACATATGCAGTTGGGTATGACTTCACTATCTGTCTGAATATCAAACATCTTAGGCATAGCATGGAACAGGTATTTTCCATCAGGTATTGATATGTTAAACTTTAAGTCCCTATAGAATATAGAGATAAAAATTAAAAAAAATGAAAAATATTTAAAGAACATGAATAAACAATTACATATTTTACACAGAAATTTAGAAATCTAACCACATGCAGCTTTGCAGTAGGACAGTCCTGTGACTTTTTTTTCTTCTGTCTTTTTTTTTTTTCATATATTAACCAGTTTAAAACAAACAAACAAACTTTTGCTTGAGAGACAGTATGATAATAATTGGTATGTCAACACAAGAAGTACAATGGCTCAATGGAATATGCACTTCCCTGGAAAGTGCCAGGGCCTGAGTTCAATCCCCAGTTCAGCCAAAGAAAGAAAAGAAAAGAAAAGAAAGAAAGAAAGAAAGAAAGAAAGAAAGAAAGAAAGAAAGAAAGAAAGAAAGAAAGAAAGAAAGAAAGAAAGAAAGAAGTACACATTTGGAAGACCAGAATGACAGGCAATCCAAATGTGGCCCAGCTATTCCCATTGCTATCTTCAGTGAAGATGCTTCGTTCACAGGTATCAGCATGTATAGTTAGTCAGGGTTAGAATCCCACCAATTAACTGCTAGTTTCAAAAACCTGCAGATGTTTCTCAGGATTATTGCCTTACCCATCTTGTGCGTAAAACTGCATTGCTTTGCCCCTGTCATGTTTCCCAGCTTTTCTCCTTGCCCTCTCCTCAGTGTCCAATCATCAAGATATCAATTTCCTTGTAATTGTGTTATAACTTTCTATTTGTATTTCTTCCTTTGATTTCTTATACTAGGAAGATGATATAATATTTGCAATTGTGGGACTGCTTTATTTCACATATGAGTATATCTTCAAGTGGCATCCATTTGAATATAAATGCTTTAAGTTTATCATTCTTTATAGCTGAGTAATATTCTATTATATAAAAAATACCACATCTTTTTCAACCATTCCTCATGTGATGGGCATCTTGGTTGTTTCCAAGATTTGGGTATCACAAATTGTGCTGCTATAAACATAGGAGCACATACATCACTATGATATGATGTTTTCAGTTCCTCAGAGAAAATACCTAGTAGGGGGGATAGCTGGCTTGTATGGGATTTCAAGTTATCATTTTTAAGGAGTCTCCACATTGATTTCCACAATGGTTGCACTAGTCTACATTCCCACCAACAGTGGAGAAGGGTTTCTTTTTCTCCACATCCTCTCCAACATTTGTTGTTGGTCGATTTCTTTATGATAGTCATTCTTTCTGGGGTGAGATGATATCTCAGTGTTGTTTTAATTTGCATTTCATGGCTAGTGATGTGAAGCATTTTTTCATATGTTTATTTGTTTCTTTAATTTTGTCCACTGAGAAGTGTGTGTTCATCTCGGATGCCCATTTCTGGACTGGGTCTTTAAACTTAAGGGCTTTACTGTTTTAGTTCAGTATAAATTCTGGAGAGCAGACCTTTGTCTGAGGGCTTATTAAGATTTTTTTGAAATTTGTGAGTTGTCTTTTCAGTTTGTTGGTAATTTCTTTTGATGTGCAAAAACTTCTCAATAAGAGTTGGTCCCAGTTGTTAATTCTTTCAAGTATCACCCATATGATTTGATTTTACTTCATGAACTCTTTGCCTACCCCTATGCGTTCAAGACTTCCTCGTAATTTCTCTTCCTGGAGAATAACTGTTTCTGTTTAAAATTTTAGATCTTTAAGTAACCTGTTTTGAAACAATCTCATTGTTACTTTTTTCCAAATAAAATTATTAAAGTATAATAAGAAATAAAATAAAATAAAATAAAATTTAGATCTTTAATCCATTTTCACTTGAGCTTAGTGCATGGTGATTGTCCTGGGTTAAATTTATTTTTTGACATGTAGAGTCAGTTTTTCCAGGACCATTTCTTAAAGAGGCTATCTTTTTTCCAGTATGCATTTGCCTCCTCTGTCAAAAATCGGGTTACTGAGTGTGTTTATAGAGGCCTTTGCATCTTCTAATCTATTCCTTTGATCATCAGGTCTATTTCTTTGTCAATACCACACTGCTTTTATCACAGTGGATTTGTAGTATAATTTCAAGTCAGGAATTGTAATGCCTCCTTCCTTGTCTTTGTTGACCAGGACTGCCTTTGCCATTCTAGGTCTTTTCTCATTCCAAGTAAATTTTAACCATGATTTCCTTAGAACTAGGAGGTATGTTGGTTGTAGTTTGACAGGGATTGCTTTATATCTGTACAACAATTTTGGGAGTATGGCCGTCGTCACAATGTTGCTTCTTCCTGTCTAGGAGCAGGGAATATCTTTCCATTTTCTGAAATCCTCTGCTATCTATTTTTTCATAGTACTATAGTTTTTCTTGAAAAGATCTTTGACTTCTTTAGTTAGATGAATTCCAAGGTATTTCATTTTCCGCAATGCTATTGTAAAAGGCATTTGTTTGTCTAATTTCCCTGTCAGTGTGTTTGTTATCTGTGTAGAGGAATGCTATTGTCTTTTGGGTATTGACTTTGTATCCTGCCATGCTACTGAATTTGTGTATCAATTCTAGTAGCTTCTTGGTGGAGGTTTTTGGGCCTTTCATGTAAAGCATCATATTATCTACAAATAATGATAGTTTAGCTTCTTCTTTACCTATTCTTATTCCATTTCTCTCTCTTCTCTAATGGCTCTACCTAATAATTCCAGAACTTCATTGAGTAGAAAGGTGACAATGGAACTATTTGTCTTGTACCAGATCTGAGAGTAACAGATTTCAGTTTTCTCTGTTTTGAATCATGTTAGCCATTGTGTTGTCATAGATGACTTTTATCAAATTGAAGTAGAGGTCTTCTATTCCAATTTTCTGTAGGACTTTGAGCATGAATCAGTGTTGGACTTTGTCAAAAGCATTTTCTGCATCAATTGAGATGATCATGTGGTTTTCAGATTTCACTCTATTGACATAGTGTATTACATTTATTTGATTTTGGACATTGAACAATCCTTGCATCACTGGGATGAATCCTACCTGTTGTGGTGTATGATCTTGATGATTTTCTGTGTTACATTTGCTAAAATGTTATTGAGGATTTTTGCATTTATGTTCATGAGGAAATTGGCATCTAGTTCTCTTTTTTGATTGTGTCTTTCCCTGGTTTTGGTACAGTATAATTCTTGCCTCCTGTAATGATTTTGGGAGAAATATTTCCTTTCCAATTTCATTGAAGAGTTTGAGGACAGGAGAAATTATATGTTCTATGAATTTCTTGTAGAGTTCAGCTGTGAATACATCATGATGTGGACTTTTCTTTGTCAGCAGTCTTTTTATACATTTCATATTTCATTGGCTGTAACTGGGTTATTGAGAGTGGTTATATCTTGTTGATTCAGTTTGGGTAATTTGTATCATTCTAGGAGTATGTGCATTTCATCTGTGTCTTTTATATTATGAGTGTAAAGATTCTCAAAGTAGCTATTGTTAATCTTCTGAATTTCCTCTGGGTCTGTGGTGATTATACCCTTTCCATTCCTTATTCCTTGTATTTGAATTTTTTCTTTCCTCTTTTTGATGAGGTTAGCTAGAAGCTTATCAATTTTATTTAGTCTTTCAAAGAACCAGCTTTTTGATTCATTGATTCTTTGAACTGTTTGCTTCACCTCAATTGAATTAATTTCTGCTCTAATCTTTATGATTTCTTCCTGTCTTTGGGCTCTGGGTTTCATTTGCTTTTCCTTTTCTACATGTTGGAGGTACAACATTAGGGTGTTTACTTATCCCAGTTCTGTTTTCCTAACATATGAGTTCATAGCTCTGAATTTCCCTCTGAGAACTGCTGTCACTGAATCCCATCAATTCTGATAACTTGTGGTTGAATTTTCATTGACTTGTAGATATTGTTGAATTTCTTGTTTAATTTGATCTGTGACCCATTGATTGTTGAGTAGGATGTCATTTAATTTCTTTGTATTTAGGGGGTTTTCTAGTTTCTTTTTGTCATTTATTTCTAGTTTCTTTGCTCTGTGGTCAGATAATATATATGAGATAATCTCTGTTTTCTTGTATATACTTAAGCATGACCTATGGACTAGTATTTGGTCTATTTTAGAAAGTTACCATTGTGAAGCTCAGAAAAATGTATATTCAGCTGTGCTTGTGTGGAATACTTTGTATATGTCCACCAAGTCCATTTGTTCCAAGCTCTTGTTCAGTTACGCTTATCTTCCATTTTTTTTGTCTGGCTGAGCTATCTTTATGGGATAAAGGGATGTTAAGGTCTCCTGTTACTATTGTGGTATTGGATATTACATTTTTCATGTACATTAAGATTTGTCTTATTTTTTTTTCAGTTTTTTTGTTTTGTTTTGTTTTGCAGAGCTGGGGATTGAACTCAGGTCCTTGTGCTTGCCAGGGAAGCACTTATTCCACTGAGCCATCTCCCCAGCTCCAAGATTTGTCTTATATAGGTGGTTGCTTCCATGTTTGGTACATATATATTTATGAGCATTACCTCTTCCTCTTGATTTTTTCCCCTAACCAGTATATAGTGGCCTTCTTTATTTTGTTTGATCATTTTTGGTTTGAAGTTGATACTGTGTGGGAACAGGTTTGCTACCCGTGCTTTTTTCTGAGGTACTGGGGCATGAAATATTGTTTTCCATCATTTGACTTTCAGCATATAAATTTGTTTATATGTTAAGTGTGTTTCTTGTATACAGAATATTGTTGGATTTTGTTTCCTAATCTATTGTGCCAGTCTACTTCTCTTCATTGGTGAATTGAGTCCATTTATATTGATGGTTATAATTGAGATGTGTTGACTTATGTGTGACATGCTATTTATCTGTTCTTGTTTACTCTTTTTTTTCTATGTTTAAATTTTTGCCCTATTTAGTGTGTTCCTTCTTTTGTAGTTGATGGAGTTCTGATGATTTTGTTCCCTCTATAGAACATCTATCAGTAATCTGTGTAGGGTTGACTTTGTCATCGTGAAATTCTTTCATTGTTCTTTTTGGTGGAAGTATTTCACTTCTATCAAACTTGAAAGAAAGTTTGGCAGAGTCCAGCCTAGTAACCTAGGCTGGAATTTGTTTTCATAGAGGACTTGAAGTACTCTGCTCCATGTTCTTCTTGCCTTCATCGTTTGTGAAGAGAAGTCGGCTGTAATTTTAATGGGTTTTCCTTTGAATGTGATTTGCTTCTTTTCTCCAGCAGCTTTCAGTATATTATTCTTGTGCTGTATTTCTAAGATCTTGACTATTATGTCTCAATATGTTTTTAATTGGGCTGAAGTTATTTGGCATTTTGTAAGCTTCAGTTACTTGAATGTCAGATTGTTTCCCCATATTTGGGAGGTTTTCTGCTATTACTTCTTTCCATATGCTTTTTTGTGTCATTTGCATTGACTCCTTCTCTCTCATTGATGCCTATTAGTCTCATGTTGTTTATCTTTGCATTGTCTTGCAGGTCATGAATTATTCTTTCCTGCATCCTAGTTGTGTTTAAGAGATTATTTCTTACCTTTTCACTAGCTGCACCAGCATCTTCAAATCTGAAATTCTGTTTTCACTTTCACTCAAACGATTTTGCAGGCTTATATTTGAGATTTTAAGTTTCTGTATATCTCTTTGACTCTTCTTCATTTGATCTGTTTCTTTCCTGTATTGTTCATTCAAGAAATCCATCACTTTTCTAATCTCCTCTACTTTTTTTAATCAATATCTTCTTTAGAAGCAGCTATACTTTTACTGCAGAGTTTTTTTCAGGTTGGGTTTCCTTCATATGTTTCTGTATTTGATTCTTTTCTTCCAATGCTATGAATTCAGAGAATTATTTTTTTATTTCAGAAATTAATTCTGCTCTTAGTTCCTCTATACCTTTGTGCTGCTGCTTATTTACTTCCAAAACTATTAATTCATAGATTTCAGCTGAGCTAGTGTCCTCTGCTCTTGTTCTGGGTGGGCATTGAGTTTCTTCCATATGTTTCTGTACTTGCTTCTTTACTTCAGATGCTATAAATTCGGAGATTTCTTTTTTTATTCCAGAAATTAATTCTGCTCTGAATTCCTGTATACCTTTCTGCTGTTGTTTCTTTACTTCTGACACTATTAATTCATTCATTTCTGCTGAGCTAGTGTCCTCTGCACTTGTTCTGTATGGGCTCGAGGCCTGAGATTTCATTGTGCTCCTTGTCTTTGTCATTTTGCATAGAACTGACCTCTGACCTTTGGTGTAGAGCTTTGGTGTCGTTATAACCTTAACACCTACTGACATTCAAGTGAAGATCTATTAAGTTTGAGTTTATCCAGTTGTACCTGGCTTGGGTCTAGCTGCTGTGTTCAGCTCCTTTTTGCTGTAGCCCTTGGAAGTGAAGCTGTTGTGCTCCTCTGGTGCAACAGTGAATCTGTGGTGCCCCTCTGTTGTGATCCTGGCCCATTGGGTACAGGGGAGCACAGAAACTCACCCCCACACTCATCAGGCCTGGGCTTGGGCTGGTTGAGATGAGTGGAGGTTTCAGTAAAGAGCTGAAAGGGTCTCAAGAATACTGGTGGACTTACTCAGAGGCTGGCCTGGTCTTGATCCACGGAGATCTCACCAGTGCAGGGGAGCACAGGAGCTCACACCCACATTTGCAGGGCCTTAGCTTGGGCTGGATGGTAAGAGGTCAAGAATTTATTTATTTAGCCAAACCTTTCTTGCAATTACAATAGCTGCATTTCCAAATTTCTAAAACCTAAGCAGTATAAGCAGAAGAGATCAAGCTTTTAAAATTTGGTTTTATCTAGAGAAGTAAGAAGACAGAGGGTTGCCTCCATCTTATGAAACTGTACAAATGTTATTAAAGTTGTCCTTTGTAGCTGTGAGAAAATCCCTTGTAGCTTTCTTAATGGTTTGTAGGGTTATCTGCAAATGTAAAATGCATTTTGTCTGTCTGTCTGTCTGTCTGTCTCTCTATTTCTCTGTTTCTCTCCCTGGCACCTCAGTGACAAGCCATGTAGAAGCTCAGATGATGTAGTGCTCAGCTGTTGGGGCAATGCCAGGACATCTCAGCTCATGTGCACATGTAGAGGGCTCGACATGCCTGCTGAAGCACTTGTGTGATAGTTTTAATGCTATAGAAGTAATTACAACAAACCATTGGTGGCTGAATTTGGTAATCACAAACTCTTAATCTCAGTATCACATGCTGTAGGTCTCCCCACCTCTGAAAAGTCCCATCTGTAACCACCTGCAGCTTTGAGGGGACACCTAGACGAAATCCATAACTTCCATATGTACTTTTTAATACTGTTCATATGTGTTTTGTTATTTTGATGTTTAACTATTTCAAATAATTCTATAATGAGCATTCTTATACATATCCTTCAGTGACCATAGTATAAGTTAGTTGCAAGTATCTTAGAAACAGAATTGCTGAATTTTACATATTTTGCTAATGTTAAATTCAATAGACCCTGACAAATAGTTCCTCAAAGTGGTTTTATCAATTTATTCTCCTATCAAAAATTGCATGAATTTCAGGTACTACATAACCTTGCCATCACATGGTAATGTGACAGTTTCTTAGTGTTCAATAAACCTATCCATGGACACTCCATTCCCTTGAAATTTTTACTCTGTAGTAAGCTTTTCAGTCCCTTACTGATGTTTGCTAAAACAACTTTGCAATTTTAATGTAATTTAACTTCTAAATTATAAATTTTATCTTTAGTGCTTTTTTATTTGCTACTTGGAAAGCTTTTACCTAGGCTAAGATCATTAAGATGTTTTCCTATATCAAATTCTAGAAGTTTTATTGTTCTATTATTTACATTTAGACCTTTGATTCATCTGAAATGGGTTTTTGTGTAGTATAATATGAAGCAGGCATGGAGATATTTTCCCAAAAATGTGTATTTCCATCAGCATGTGTGTGAATTTTTTGACACCCTAATCATTTTTTTCTGCTGAGATGCACTATTTTCTCCTAAAATTATGTGTGTCTCTTCTGACTCTGTTGTATTACATTTATGCATTTTTCTTCCCTTACATCAAGCCATCCTGCGTGAAATACTATTACAACAGTTCATCTTAAAATTCAGAATAACTTTGTTAACTGTATATTTTCTCCTAAAGAATTTCCTGGCATTGTTTCAATGATGAAGTAGTTCATTACAGACTAACCATCCTGATGCCAGCAGCAATAAGACCCTTGAAAAAAATTTAAAAATACATCTTTATATTTGAGCACTGTGGAGAGAAATCATAGAAGTACTTTGGTATCCCTTAAAGATATTAGTGTCCTAATGCCCTTAATGTTAGTAATATTACTTAATGTTAGTAAGAATAAGTATATTCTTTAAGGTTTTTTCTAATTCCTTATATGGAGCAAGAGCCCAAGCAAACAATAAGAGTTTCACCATGGTGCAGAGCAATGGTATGTGAGCAAATGCCTTGAAACTTGAAGGGCAGAGAGAGAGAGAGAGAGAGAGAGAGAGAGAGAGAGAGAGAGAGAGAGAGAGAGAGAGAGAGAGAG
>PVKA01010099.1:0-53479 GCA_004027165.1 Ctenomys sociabilis | reverse complement strand
AGAGAATATGAGTGAGAGAGAATCTCAGAGAGACATACACATAGAGAATCTGAGATAAGGTATCCAAGTGAGAGACAGAGAGAATCCAAGAGAGAGAATCTGAGTGAGAGAGAATCTGAGAAAGACAGACAGACAGACAGACAGACAGGCAGACACACACACACACACACACACACAGAGAAAGAGAAAGAATCTGAGAGAATTTGAGAGAGAGAGTGTGTGACAGAGAAAGACAGAGAGAGAGAATCAGAGAGAGAATCTGAATGAGAGAGAATCTGAGAGAGAGAGAGAGAGAGAGAGAATCTGAGACAGAGAGAGAGAATCTGAGAGACAGAATCCAAGTGAGAGAGAGAGAGATTCTCAGAATCTGAGTGAGAGGGAATCTGAGAGAGACAGAGAAAGAGAAAATCTGAGTGAGAGAATCTGAGTGAGAATCTGAGAGAGACAGAGTCAGAAAAAGAGAGAATATGAGTGAGAGAGAACCTGAGAGAGACAGAGAATCAGAGAGAGAATCTGAGTGAGAGAGAATCTAAGAGAGACATAGAGAGAGAAAGAGAATCTGAAACAAGGAAAATCTGAGACAGACAGAATCTGGGTAAAAGACACAGACAGACAGACAGGCAGAGAGATAGATAGATAGATAGAGAGAGAGAGAGAGAGAGAGAGAGAGAGAGAGAGAGAGAAAATCTGAAACAAGGAAAATCTGAGGCAGACAGAATCTGGGAGAGAGAGAGAATCCAAGAGAGAGACAGAGAGAGTATCTGAGAGATAGTATCTGAGAGAGACAGAGAGAAAATCTGAAAGAGTGAAAGCATCCAAACCTGTACAGAGTTCCTTAAATCTTTTATATTTACCCAGATATTCATCATTCCAGGTATTTGTTCTTAATGCCAAAGTTTGTTTTAGTATATTTTTCCTTTATTCTGAAGAGTTTTTAAAGCTATTTTTTAATGTGTTTTAGTACAGGGTCTTATGGGGTCTCACTATACAGACTGGACTTAGACTTGTAGCGATCCTGCCATTTTCAGCCTCCTAAGTGCTAGGATTACAAGTGCATTTCACCACACCTAGTCGCAGTCACATCTCAGCGTGCAGTGGGGGCAGGGCTAGCACGGTGCTTTAGTCCGTTTAGTTTAGTCATATATACATATATATATGGGTCTACAGGGTGTTCAGGGTCTCACTACTAGATTGAACTCCTAGTGATAGGCCTGTTTACAGCCTCCCAAGTGCTGGGATTACAGGCACGCGCCACTGTGCCCAATTGCCATCTCAATGTGCCATGGGGGATGGGGCCGACACTGGAGGCCCCAGATTTAAGCTGGGCCCTGTGCCTTCTTGCAGGAGCTTTAATTCCCTGAACTATTTGGTCTGCCCTCATTAAAAATATTTCATAAAATAGAAGTTTGCTTGTAGTTAATGTCCTCAAAAAAGTTGTGCTTATCTAAAATTGTTATCGTTTTATATACATTTCGATGGATAAGTTTGCTTGAAAATGAGTAATATAATTTTAACAAGAGTTCTGTGTGGTAGATTACTTTTTCTTTTAATAATTATTTTTTTCTTAGAACATTTAAAAATGGCATTCCGTGGACTCCCTGATTTTATTGTTCTTGATTCCATGTCACCTCTCATTAAAATCTTTTTTACCCTCTCTATAAAATATCTGTATCTAAAGTGTTTTTTTTTTTTTTTTTCCAATTGTTTTAGTGATCTTCCTATTTCAGCCTCCCCAGCACTGCGATTACAGGCATGCTCCACCACACTGGTTTCGGTGTGTGGCTAGGTGGCGCCAGCAGAGCATGTGGTACCGGGGATCGAACCCGGGTCCTTGTGCTTGCAAGGCAGGTGCTTAGAGCACTGAGCTCTCTCCCCAGTCCCTTCTGAGTGCTTTTAAGGTTATTTTATTTTTAACTATTAAAGGTTTCATTCTGGGGGTCTGAATGTGGCTCTCTCAGCATTGATACTACTCTGAGTTTACAAAAATCTTGAATCTGAGAAGATCACTTGAGTCATTCATGTTTCAAGAATGTTTTAAAAAAGGATTGTTTCAAACATGATACTGTTTGCTATTTAAAGTGACTATTATGTTTCCTCATTATTTAAAAATATTTTAACTAAGTGTATTTTAATATATACTGCATTCATCTTAGGGAATAAGTAAATACACCTACCATATTTTAAACATTTTCCAATTGGATAATCTTCATATTTTTTATTTTAGTTTTGCAGTTCTCTCACCTACAATCTCCAACTTGTATTAAAATTACATAATGAATTTTACTTTCCGTGCCAGACTTTCTAGACCTTTTCATTAGGTTTTTGTAGTCAGTGTGGTAAAGTTCCTAATCTACTTGCTTATTACGCTACTTGTTTCCTGAAGGCCTTGAAGACATTTATTATAGGTGTTTAAATATCTTTGTTGTTAAATTCTAGTACTGGGGTTATTTTTAAATCATCTTCTATTAACTATTTTTCCTCAACATGTGTGTTTTGTTTTTTGTTCATTGTCTACCTTGTTTTTGTACATTGACTATTTTGAATGATATAGTATAAAAGTGATTAATATTGTCTTTAAAAAGCACTACATTTTCTTTCTCAGTAGTTAATGGCTAGAAATCTTCTTTGTACTATTAGGTTTTCTCTCTTTTCCCTTTGTTAGGGCTATTTTCTTTTCTCTAAATTGTGCCTCATGGACTGCACTATGGCTTATAGTTCTTTCTCCTACAATGTGTGGATTCTGAGTCTTCACTGAATGGTGGAGGATCTCAGTAGGCTCTCTCATGTGACTGAGCTGGCCCTCCACAGCTATCAACAGTGCTGTATCCCCTTTCAATTCTTGGTGCCCAACGGTGATTCACTAGTAGAGCCTACTGGCTTTTCCTGCAATTCATCTCTTACTTCTCAGGTAAGAATCTAGGTAGGCACCAGATCTCTTCTTCTACTCCTTTATTCAGTTTTTCTAATTCCTTCTGTCATTTGAGGCTCTGCGGGTTCCATGGCTCACCAGTCTACTAACTGTGCTTGCCTTCTACCTCTGCATTTGAGAAAACGTCTGCTCACAGGCAGCTTGGAAAGACTGGCTTGACTGGAAATATTTCCTTTTACTCAAGGAGAATGCCTTAAGCACATGTTGTCTGACACATGCAAAGAGTTCTTCCTTCATTTAATTCCCCAGCTTTATGTTGTCTAACACCTAAAAGAAAAATATGGTACCATATTTGTGAAAAGAATTGGTAATTTCTGTGTATTCATAACAAGTTTATACTGTCATGAATAGAAGAATGTGCCTTTCTCCTATTTTATGAAACAAATATTGAAATACATAACTCTTATAAAACAAGTTTTATAAAACTCATTTCATATTTGAAGATTAAATCTTTCTGTAAAATGATCTAGGCATAGTTACTATAGTTAACCTTAGTTGAGACAGACAGACATAGAGACATAGAGAGAGAGATAGAACCTGAGATTCAACTCTCACTGGAAGTTATTTTATAAAATCCAAAATGAGAAAATATTTTTTAAAAAAATGACACAAAGCATCCAGCACAATGAGCAGCTGAAGTCAGGGCTGAGACCCGATCACTGAGTGTGGTGATATCGAACGTACTGGACACGCCACATGAGGCATTTCCTTGGTGTAGACAGGACAGCCCCTATTTAGAATAACCTAAGGAAGGATCCTGAGGGAACTGAGGCAGATACCAAGCAATGACAAAAATTTTGGTACATTTCCTTCTGAGGGTAAACAGAAAAATAAGTTAGTAATTGAAGAGGAATTTGTCAGAATTTTTAGTATGGGTGATGCATAAATGTTTCAAAGTTAATGGTTTTTTGCAAGAGAATAGCATCCCCCAAAGGACAGAGAAGTTTCATCATATAATTTTTATGGCCCTACCAATGTTTTTTTCCAGGACTAGATATTGAATTGAAGGCCATGACACTAAGCTCCATTATCTCCCTACAGCATAAGCACACAAATTAATTTTGATACATTAAAAATTATTATTTTTCTAAGTCTAATCTCACACTTGAGATTCTCTTGCCTCAACCTTGGTGAGTACTGGGATTAAAGGTGTACACGACTACACCCGGTGTCTTAGTTACTCTTCTCTCATTGACGGGACAAATACCCAACACTCAAAATGAAGGAAGGAAAGGTTTACTTAGCTCATGGGTACTGGAGATTTCAGTCCATACGCAGCTGGCTCCAAGGTAGCCTGGCACAAGGCAGAGAGCAACCTTTCATGGTGGCAGCAAAGAGCAAGAGTGCACAGGGAGGTGGCAGCAGCTCACCCACAAAAATCAATTACAAACTCCAGAAGCCACCCCACGACTGCGTGCTTTGGGGGACACTTATACACAAACCATAACACCAGGTTTCTAGCAATCTTAAATGTGAGAATGAAAGCACAAAAATCCACTCATCTAAATTTGATCTTAGAAGTATTACTTGTTTGTGACTATTATTACACTGAGATTTGTCAGTGTTTCAGAATTTGTGGTAAAGCTCCTCAGTCAAACTTGAGATCAAAAACTTAATCTTAGGAAGAACACACATAGCAGACATGGAGTGAGTTCACAGAGGATCCACTCAGAGTAAGAGTGGGTTTGAGGAGTGAAAAGCATCACTATGCTCTGTCTAGAGCATGGAGTTGATGGCAGAGGAAAAGCTGCTGACCATGATCCAAGAGAGATTGAAAGTTTGAGGAAGTTAGGAGAAAAAGGAAACCAAACTGCAGAGGAGAGCAGAGAGGAAGAAATCAACAGTTCAAAGAAATGTTGTCAGTGTACATAGGAGAGAACTGCTGGTAAAGGTGAAGGAAAGGAAAGATAATCAGTCATCATTATCAGTCAAGCATAAGCTGAAGGGGCCATGTTAGCCTCCTGGTGCAGTGGAAATCCTTGCTTCTCCCTGAGAACATTTGTAAGCCACTTCCATTACCCCTTGAAGATGGAAAGCACAGTACCAGAGTTACGTTAAAAATATCTAAGTGTTTTCCTCTTCATAAATAATGATGATTTGGAGAGAAAGTAGATAAAACAAAACATAATTTGACACAATGAAAATAGAATTGGGTTTGGGTTGGAAGCTTCAAGTCCTTCTGCAAAGAAATAACCCCATATGCTTGATGCTTCTTATCTAGAAAGTGAATGGGTTACATTGAATCTAATTTTTGAAGATCTAATTTAGATCCTAAATCAATGATTTATAATAAGTACATTTTGGTTTTTAAAGGTGGTTCCAGAACAATAATCCAATATGGTCCAATGCTATAAAGACAACAACATATAATGTATTAATTATTGTAACTGTTTGACTAATCGATTTTTGAACTGTCTCATTACTATTTGTTTCTCAATAAAGTTAATAAAGAAAATTAAAAAAAATAAAGGTCATTCCAAAGGTATGTGTGAAATATGGAAGAATTACCAGACAAAAAATGGAGGGCCACAATGCATTTTATAAACATGATGGCATGCTGAGAGCCATAGACATGTATTCAATTGCTTAAAGGTTTGTGAAAAGTGAACGGATCAGGATTCCTTAATTTTTAATTTATGTTGGAGTAGGATCTATGAATGGAAACATATATATTGTTCTTATGTAGTTACTGTGGTTGGTTTGTGATTCATAGCATGTGTGGACTAGCTTAAAGCTAGGAGACATTATTTCATTAGTTAGAACCTCTGAAACTGATGCCCAAACCAGATAACAGTAGCCAGGTATTTGTCACTACTCAAATCTCACCTCAAGAGCTCAGTGTAATCCTCAGAATCTTGGCAAAGTGTTATAACAAGTTCATACTTGACAACTATTTAGGGATTCATTTATTAAAAATACATAGTAAACACTCGAATTATTGCCTTAATCCACATGGGTCACTTTGGTCATGGATAAAATAGGTGACAGTTAGCAATGCTCAGTCCTACAGCCCTAAAAAGATTTTGTGAATCTAATGTTTAAATAATAAAAGTTCCACATTGCTCCCAATTTTACACATAAATTTGAAAAAAAAAGGTGCTTGTGGTGTTTTAATCATTTTATAAATAAAACAATAAAGAACATAGCAGGCAGAGATCGTGTATCCTCACCTCTCTTATTAGTTGAACAGTGAAATCCCCAAGGAGTGCTTTTGACTCCAAGACAAACTGGTTAGCAATGATCATGGAGGTAGCCTGAGTAGGGAATTTAACTGTCACAATCTAGAAGGGAGTGTGGAAATGGATATATTAGAAAGGAACCCTCTATTTTCATATCCTAATCTCAGAAGTCTGGTATCTAGACCAACTTCTGTAAAAGCAGATTTTTGTTTCTCTAGATCCTTCCAGGTAAATAGCCCTGTGGCTCAGATTTCTGCATCAGCATTTCTTTGGCCATTGTGAGCTGTGTGACCCTCTAACAAGCCCAAATGAATCCAAAGCTTTTCATGAACTTTTTCTGTAAAGCAAAATGTAAATCACATGTCTAGAGACTCTGGGAAGAACCAAGTAATGACTTTCTAATTTTTCCTACATAGTGGAACTCACCTGAACAAAGAGTACACTGTGTTTTACCCTGTGACACAGATTATGGAGTTACTGAAATACATTGAAGAATGAAAATATTGAAATCAGAACTAATGAAAATAATGAAATCTGAACTCTTTTCTTCCCTCTTTGTAGCTTGGACTCATGACGAATGCATTGGCCCTTGAGGTAGTGAAATGACTTACAGAACAGGGTTATTATAGCATGAAGTACCTGCAGAAAGGGCCTTTAGCAAATGGTACACAGGCTGCCTAAAAGTCTCTAATAGTGGAGGAAGGATTATAGGACTTGAATATTTCTGGAATGATTGGCCTGATTTCCTGGTTTTCTTATTATTTTCTGAGATTATCATAAATATGTAAACCATTAATGAAATGGTTTATTTTCTGTGCAGATTACAATGAAGTTTATGTTTAGGAAGTCTGTGTAATGATTCAAACATAGCTTAAGCTTTTTAAAGAGAACATTCTTAGGGCTATATTGATTTCTTCATCTGTGTGAGAGAACATTGTTCAATTTAGTTTTCTGTCAAAACATAGATTTATAACAATCAAACATTAAAAGGTTTTAATGTTTTATTGCACAACTCTTGATGAATTAGTAATGAAGTTTATGGTAAAAGAAATCATAAATTGATCATGCATATACTGACATTTTTAATTCATTAAAGCATATATGTTAACACAGCTGAATCCACCATCAAAAAATTTATTCATTTTTAATGAATTGCAAGGGTTTCAAATTTACCATTCAAGTAAATCAAGCCAGCACTAAGCATATGTTTTCCTTTTAATTATCACTTACCAGTAATTCTTGGCCTCATTTTTAAGGAACATTTGCAAGATAACATGATGCACAAATTGGCAGACTTTGTTTATTGGTAAGTCGCATCCGGTTTCTTTCCTGCATTGTTATGTTTCCTTAAACAAATCTGTCAGTTTCACAGACTTAAATAAACTAGAGCTATAAAATCATCTTAGATGTTTGAGACTTTTCTTTGAATCATGCTTAGTTGCTGTTTGCAGTTTTTTCTTATGGTTTGGCTTTTTTTCTTATCCTAACACTAAAAGTAATGTGGACTGTCTTATAAGGAAAACATAAATGTAATAACACACACACAGACACACACACACACACACACACATATATATATATGTGTACAAATATATATATATATATGTACAAATATATGTATTTATATATACACCACACATATATATCATGTATATGAAGTAATAAGTAAAAGTAAAAGACTGTAGGAAAAAGGGAAGGGAAAAAAGTTATAATTCAATAGAGACCATGTACTTAAAACTGTTCCTTGACTTAGTAAATTGTCTTTTATGTTTTATATGTCATTTGGCCTATTAGTCTGATTTTCAATCTGTATAGACGATAACTAATTTATGAGGTCTTATGAATAAAAGAATCTGATCCTAGAAAAAGGGGCTGGAAGATGGAGGGGGGGAAATAAAGAATTTAAAATGTGTTAGGTACATTTACCGATCTCCCATAGTGAGTGTAATCACTATTTACTGAAAATATATACTGTTAAAAGTAAAAAAAAATACATATATATATATATATATATATATATATATATATATATATATATATATATATAACTAGATTTGGTAGCAGGAAAAAAAATAAAAATAACGTATGCAACATCACTTTTCTTTTGCAATACATCCAAGATTCCCTAGTTCAAGAGTTTCCTATTTTAAATATTTGTGCTTTGTTTAAGTTCTCATGTTTTTAAAAGTTGGATTCTGCTTAATCTACTTTTAGTAAATTCGTCTGCTCTGTGCTTTCCAGGTTCAGGTGTCCCAACATAGTATGGCAGTACTGCTCGGAAGTCCACCCAAGATTCCTGAAATAGGCACAGCTCCATTCCTTCACATTCTAGGGAACTGCAGAATTCCCTTCTGTGATAAAGCAGTGTATAGATGCATCTCAGATAAAGTCCTGGCACCTGTAAGGTGAACCGCAGGTTGGGAGATTTATCTCTTTCACACTGCCTTCTTCATTTCCTGTCTTTCCTTATTTGTCTACCTAGCTGTAGTGATGTCATGTTGAAACTTGTTGTCCTACTGTCAGGAGCTGTTGCTGGTTCACGTTGTTTTCTTTTTTTTCTTGAGAAATTTTTCCTTAATTGTCTTCAGTTGTGCTGTCAGCCTTGGAGATATGACTACATATACATATATACATATACATATGTCTGTCCTCCAGGAGGTCATTTAGTAGTCATGTCTTAGTTATTAGATTGACTCTTTTGGTACTGCAGTATCCATGTTGCATAACCCTGTGTACTAGCATGATTCTACAGCACAATGCCTGTGTCATTCACCTGCCTTCATCTTACAGATGCTGGATCAGAGCACATCACAAGATGGATACATGCAGCACAATAAGATATGTTGAACACCAGAGAATACATTTGCATAAATGTTATTGCAATGAATTTTTATGATTTCCATTTATAATAATTTATAACATCTATAATTATTTTGCTAAATTATTAGCTATTGCTGCATTTCTTACTGTGCTTAACTTGCAAAATAAATTTATCATAAGTTCATATATAGAGAGAAAAATTTATACAGGATAAAGTACCATCATTTGTTTCAGGCAGTTACGGAGAATCTTGGACTATGCCTACAGTAGAGAGGGAGACATAGCATACATGTGAATAAACTACTTCCTTTCTACTTATAATACAATAAAACAATAATGAAACATATTGAACATGATAGTATTGATGAGCTCTTTCTATTGTTTGTGGTCCATTTTGAAAAGGCTTGTAAAATATTTTCTACTAAAGTTACTTGTTCAGAAGTAAAACATATTGAGGTTTAGTAGAGTAATAATCATCTTTGCACATGGTGAGAAATATGAACTTTTTAAAAAATTGCATTTGCACGAGAGTATCATGAGAGAAAAATGAGACTTTGTTGTTTAAATTAGTTCTGTGTGGAGAACAATTACACTAAGCCTTTTTTCCTTTTGATGTTGCAGAATTCTAGCTGTGTATTTTCTGCCTAGACCCACATAAGTGAATCTGAACAGACTAATAATTGCCGTGTGAGTGGGTCATGAGTATGTGATGTGGGACATATGATCTTCTGAGACAACACAGGAACATTAAAACAAATTATGTTTGGTTTGATTAAAAAAAGATATATTAAGTAGGTGAATCATCTGCTAATAAGCATTTATGGGTAAAAGAAAACTGTCTTTTCAGTGTTCTCTTTGTGATAGTGTGTGGAGATGTCATTTTGATTTTTTTTTTTTCATTTGTGTATTTGGTAGAGGGTCTCACTATGCAGCTAGGACTCAGTGATTCTCCTGTTTTCAGCCTCCCCAGAGCTGAGATTATAGGCATGCACCCCCATGCTCAGACCCAGGCTGGCTCAGCATGCCCCAAGAGCGAGGCCTGTGTGGCATGCAGGACCGAGGAGAGAAGCCTGGTCTCTGAGCTTGCCAAAGCAGGCACTTCTATCTGCTAAGCTATCTAGCTGGCCCTTGATTATGATTTTTAATGTATACTTTTAGTTTCTTTTGATTCCAGAGTTCTGTAATGCCTTGTTTCAGGGTGATAGGAGTAGTAATGGAAAAAAGGGTAAATATTTAATTTGAAATGTTTTAGTTTAACAAAAGACACACTGCTCTTCATGATCCTCAGCATGCGCCCCCTTTCCTTTCATCGCATTTTCCCCATCATTCTGGAAGCAGATCCAGATATTTTTTCTGTGTTTTTAGTTGCATTTTCACAGCCACCTCCGTGTGCTCAACTGATTCAAAACATTCATATTTGTGGCCTTCTTGACCATAGGGATGAGCCGGAAGTCACACAGTAGCAGATCCACTGGATGAAGTGGATGAGGACATGCCGTAGTGTTTCAGGAGCCTGCCTTTCCCTTAGCATGTAGCTGCAGCATTCATGGTATCTTTGATCATGTTTTCTAAATACTTGCATGGAGAGGACTTTCAGTGCTGCCTCAGAGATAGGCAGGGAATAATAGGCTAGGTTGGCTAGAAACAAGGGGACTTATTTTGATGGGAATTAACAGCACTATGTCTACCATAATGTGTTAAAAAATTCAAATATTCATCCTTTATTTTGATCACACTTTTTAAGTAGTTAGCTAGTGGTTCTAAGATATTTTGCTTGTAAGTAAACTCTTAAAATTTAATATCCCCAACTTCCTGAATTCTAGATATAACTCAGCTAATGATATATACCATATAAAGTTCTCATAACAGAAGTTGCAAACTTAATTGGCTAATACTTTATACAATTCCTATGGAATGTAACTTTTCATATTTTATATTCTTATTAATTGTGCATTTCTCTCTTACCTAACAAACAACTCTGGACCTTTGATTTATGTCACAGTGCTGAAATGTAACAAAAAAATTCATAATGAGTTAAGCTATAGGGAGGGTCTATCAAAAATCAATGAGATTATGCTGATGGTGTAAACCAAGTGAAAATGAGTGATGATTCTAGAATTAGGATGATTCCTTACTACACAAAGTAGCTAGATCTTAAATAAGAGTTACTTTGAAATTTAAAAAGAGCACTAGTCGGATTAATAGGTAATATAATTTTATGAATTGGGATGACTTTTTCATAGATTTCTGGGTGTTTCTCAACTGATGATGTAATTGTGAAAAACTCAGCTAAAATCTTTATTTTTCCTAAAATTTAGCTTGTTAGCATTAGTTTGTGTTACAATTTTATTTTTTTTTTATTTTTTTATACTCCAGGTAGTGTCAAATGAGTGATTTTGTATGACAAAACCATCATTGTGCTTAAAGAAATCATGTCAGTGACTGAGCGTACTCCGCTCTTACAAAACAACTTTGTTGCTTCAATCAACCCCACAAATGAAATGTTTCCAGTTTCAAGAATCCTAATTAAATTTGTAAGGACTGACATTAGCTGTTTTAGTTTCTGCTATTCTTCCTTTCTTTCTTTTTGGCGGAGCCGGGGATTGAATTTAAGCCCTTATGTCTCCCAGGGAAGCACTTATTCCACTGAACTATCTCCCTTACTCCTCTGCTATGATTTCTGATGATCTGTGATTAGAATGAAAATTTGGTTTCATTAACTGCTCTTTGTTTGTACCTAATGGTAGAGTCACCAATTTTGTTATGTGATTTTGCAAAGCTTCCTTTACTTGATGATCCAGCCTCTCTGTAGCCCTTTCAGAGCCTCTGGAAAGAAGCAGGACAAGTTGGCCTTGGAAATAAAGATAGAGTAACTAGGGAAGCATGTCTAGTGGCCAGAGGGCCAGACAAAACCTGGAACTGTGGGCTGAGGAGACAGATCTGTTCACGTTAGGCAACCAGATGACAGAGGCATGTATAGCGAAACACCTAAGAGTCCCTTTTGTCATGAAAAAACAAATAAACAAGAATAACAATAAAAACCACTGAAGTCAAGCAAACTAACTATTCACTAATTTGGTATTGTGCAAGTCATCTTTCCTTCTCTCTGTTTCTCCGTCTGTAAGAAAAAATGGTAAATTTCTTTACTTGTCTGAATAATAAATTATCAGCTAATCCCATTAATGTCAGTTTATTGTTTCATTGTCCTTCAATTCTGTGTCTCTAGTGTTATGGAAGAAGTGGGTGATCAGGGAAAGTAGAAGCCCATTTTATAAGGATCTGATATTGGAAAAAAAAAAAGAAGATGGAATGAAGGACCATTCTATTATGGTATATCTTTCATGGTTATGTGTCAACTTGCTGCCTTTCAGGTTATGCCCATAGAAATCCACAAGACATAAAAGTGCCAACATCAAACCTGTGGAAACTGTAAAGATAGAACTGCCAGATACTGGAATTTAACAGGATGAATATCTCAAGTAAGTTATTGATGTGCTAGAAGCAAACATTGCAGGGAGAAGCTTCAGGAAGTGGACATAGAGGGGATAAAGTTAATTTCTGTACTTAGGATGTGGGGAAAAGAAACCAAAACAATGTCAAGTAGTAATACAATGAAACAGGAACACAAAGTAGACAATAGAACACAAACATGGGGTAACTAGAACTCCTTCTAGACTGAAAAGAAAGAAAGCAAGGAAGGAGTGCTGAGGAAGCACATGAGAAACGTGTGTGTTAAGACTTGCCTGCCAGCCCACTCTTCCAGCATGAAAACTCAGGGAGGGTGGGGGTGTGAGAGCATTTGAAGGGAAAACTGAACTCCGAGGAGCTTATGTTCTCTTTTCCAAGTGGAATTTTGTGGAAAGGTCACTCAGAGTGAGGGCTGTAGCAATAATAAGAGGCCTGCAAGGCAGCTGTAACCACCATGATGAAATACATGAAGCACTGGGGATGTTTTGGCCACAGCACAGCCATTGTTGAACTGATGAGTTCTCAGAAGTGGTGTGGCATGACTAGGGAGAAAATGCATCTGAATTATCCTTTTCAAACTTTTATGTGGAATGAACAGGATTCAAAAGCAAAAGGTCCCTGAACTAAGGGACAGTAAGTCTGCCCCTGAGCCACCGTGAGGAGAGGCCTGCTGCTGGGTTCTGGGTCCTCAGGCTATCACCCTGGGAGTGAAACTGAGGTTTAAGGGCTTCCGCAGCACCAGACACCACATAAAGGCCATAATCCTTAACTGAGACGGTGGGGCAAGCAGCAATTTCACCAGGCACTCTGAAGCAAAGAGGAGCAAAGAGGCAAAGGGAAGCTTATTGGCTCAAATCCTTCAGCTGCCCTTGATGACAGGGTGTCAGATTTCCTCTTCATTCACCCAAACACTGTTTTGTGGAAGAGCTAAGAGCATGTACTTTCAACAGGGTTGAGTGTACAAACGCGTGTGCTGTGTATCTGCTTGTAGGAAGGTGGCATACACTGAAACCCAGAAAGATCCCTTCATCTAAACCCAGGGATATTAATGGACAGCCACCATTTAACCACTGCGACCATGACCTACACTGCTGATGAATGTATACTAAGGGTTCTTCAGTGAAACAAAACCAAGAGGATATTTAGATCTATGTAAGATGGATTTATTGGGCGAACATGCTCACGTGATGATGATAGAAGCCCCACAGTGTGCTGTCTGCAAACTGGAGAACAGTAAGTTGTGGTGCAATTCAGTCTGAGGCTCAAGAATCTTGTGCTCATGTGAAACTGAACCAAATCTCTTGTTTGTTTTTTATTTATTTTCAGGACAAAGATCTGGTTATACATGAGTGGCTGATATAAGTCCAAAAGACTTCAGTCCCAATAGCGAGGAGCCCTAATATGCAAGGACAAGAGAGATGACTGTGTTACAGGTCCAGCAGAGAAAATAAGTTCACCCTTTTTCCATCTTTTGTTGTTATTGTTTAGACAGAGTGTGCTGTAGTCCAAGTTGGCCTTGAGCTCTCACTCTTCCTATCCGGGGATCCCAGAGTGTGGGCACTGCAGGTGGGTAGTACCCTGCCGAGCTCCTGTGTCTTTTTGTTTTATCCTGGATTTATATGGATTGGGTCTTGCCTATTCATACCGAAGCAGGCAAATCTTATTCATTTAACCTACCAATTGAAATAACTTTTCTCCTTCAGAAATATCCTTAACAATACATCAAGAAATAATTTTTATTAGTGTCCTCAATATACGTTAACTCCATTAAACTGATATATTAACCATCACAATGAACTAAAGAAAGTATTCCTTTTCCACTCTCTAGTTAGACAGTGCTGGAAGGAACATTATAGAAAACAGACTAACAGCTTTATTTGTAAATATGCGTAATTGTCATTAAATAGGGACCTGTTAATTTTAGGTAAATATGCAAATTAAAATTATATTAAAAAGTTCAGACAGATCTTTTAAAAAGAGAAAACCTTTAATAACATTACCATTCAATTTCCTGAAATTATATTCATTTGTACCCTACATGAATAGTCTTTAGTGCCTCAAAGGAAATGCAGAGCATTTCTCTGTGAGGAAGTTGTGTTTTATGCTGGCAGTGTTTTTGTGGACCCAATTTATCTTCCTAACTTTTGTCCTCCTCACTGATCTATTGGACTTTGAAGGAGTCACACTGAGTCAAGATCCCTTCTGCTCAAGAATTTTATACCTTATTAAGGGAAATAAGACAGGCCCAGATAAGTCTATAAAACCAGGAAGTAAAACATCGTGTGACAACTGCCAGGTGAGTAGAGCTAGTCAAGTATCTGCCTCAGGCAAGAGACAGTCTTGCTGAATGCATTTTTTCTTTATGTTGAGTGCCAACTACTATGCTTTCATAAGCAGGAGAAAAAAGATAAAGGCTAATAAGGTCAGATGACATATTAGATTCTTTCAAAAGAATTAGCAAATTATTTTGATTTCACAGTACTAACTATAGGCAAACTAGGTCCCCCCCTTTTTTCTATAATTTATCCTATGTGTTTTAAAATCAATGCGCTTTCTTTTGACTTACTTTTGTTTTATTCCTCTCTTCTTTCTATCTCAAATGACCTTCCAAATAGTCCCTTAGTTGTACCCAACACCAAATGCCTCCAGGTTACCTCTGAGACCAGTGTTTGGAGCAAGATCAAAGACCCAGGCTTCGCTCAGACAAGAAGCTGCAAATTGGCATATGACTGTGAGGCCCAGTGGCTGCACTTCTGACCCCGGATAATTCTTATTTTTGTGCCACTACATGTCTATTTCAGGGTTAGACTTAGGTTTTTATCTAAACTGTGATGCACTGCACTTCTTTTCTCCAGTGAGCATATGAGCTAATCCCCTTGAGGATGCTGTGAGAATAATAACCTCAGTGTTAGAACTAACCTACTTTAAAAGCATAATTCTTAAAAGATGCATTTTACAATTTGTAAAACATAATTTTCACAGTTGAAGCACTCAGGGTATGGGGGGCATTTTAAAGAGACTGTATAGTGTATTTTATCAAATATTTTTCCTTATGGTTTCATAGTCTCTCCCTCCAGAATGGGAGAAAAAGATGTTTTTCTTCTTCTCTCTTCATCTTGCTCATGTAGTGGCATTGGAAGTCTAAGGAGGGGAAAGAATTTAAGGATGCTCCAGTAGTTTGTTGGTCAATGGTTATACCTTTTACTTTTTTTCCATTGGGGTTTGTACTATTTGTAATTGAGCTGACCTTCAGGCTCTATGCCCAGTAGAAATTTCAGGAACGGTGGACAATGTATCTTAGAACATTGTCTCAGTAACTCTCATTGACTTCCTTAGAGAGATAGAATAAGCATTCACACAAGGCCAGAAGATTATTACATTGCCACAAGTGACTCCATCAGGGTCAAGCTACGTGGTATGGATAGTATTCAGTCAACACAAACATTCCAATCTGCTCAAGTTGTGTTTCTGTTAGCAGCTCCATAACTGTATTAGAATGTTTGACATCTACCTAGGAGCGTTTCTTGGCACCAAGGAGAATTTTTCACTGGGCTGATTTATATCTAAAAAGTGTGGAGAATGAAGTAAAATAATAGTATCATTGTTTCAGCATACAATGTTTACAAAATAAGTATTGAGGGTCTCTCCCCTGAATGCTGGGATTGATTTTTCTGTGCCACCCACACCTGTCCACCACTACCTTCATAGCTCTGGCAACTATAAATAAGTTGAATGAAAATTACTTCTTACTGTTTCACAATGCTTTTCTTATCAGACTGCCACAGCTGTCACATAGCCCAATGCTTTTGTTTAGGATGCCTATAGCTGAAAGTATTATTGCTTATGTTTTTCAGTGGCTGAGAAACATTATCATATTATTTTATAAATTTAGTTCATTTCTCCTTTTTTGTGTCAGTATATTTTAAAGCATAGTTATCTACTGGACAAGCCACTATAGATGCTCTTTAGTATTATTCTACTGACTACTGTTAATATGGAGCCAAAACCAAAAGTAAATGTAAGAATTCAAGAGATAAACTTTCACTGACTGAGTTTCAGTATTCTTACTACAAACCTACACAGTGATGTTGATGCTCTTCAATAAGTAGAGTAAATTCTCCAATGTGATTGTTCAGATTTTCAGAATATTAAGCAGTGAGAGTATTTCTGCTGGTTCTTCTTTGTTGGTTTGCTAATTTTTAAAAAATTGAATATTCTTAATCAGTGCACAGTCAGTGAAATATTAGATAGACCAAAACAGAATGGTATTCATTTGAAGATTTATAGGATTCAAACTATATTCATTTAAATTCTGTATATGTACATTTTCTTTAAATAGTTTTGTAATTTGGTTCTCTCATTAGTTAATACTATTTATTTCATCTGAGTGCTATTGCCATGTCGAGTATAGATTTTGAGGTGAAATTAAACAGCAGTAAAAATATTGGATGGAAGATAGAACATTAATATTTTATGGCATATTTCCCATGCCTGAGAAGGATCTCTCCTACACAAATTTCATTAACTATTGGTATAAAATAGATGTCAGAAACTTTGCTTTTCACTTTTAAAAAAATTGATCTTGGTTATCCCAAATACTTCAGAATATTCTCAAGTAAATAAAATGAACTCAAATAGCATTTTATCTTATTATGACATCTTAGATTAAGGCAAAATTTAATTCATATTGTCAGAAGAAAAGCATTAGTGAATTTTAGGAAAGGAACTGCAGAATTCCATTTGCAGAACCACGAAGTTTATGTCTCATAAAATTCCTCCAAAATTATTTGTCTGACAAAAAGATCATCCACTGAATAAATGTTAAATATTAGGAAGAAGGTAAGAATTATTCCACAAGGAAAACACTAAAAGTCCTGGGAAAAAACATAACAAACTTGTAGGGAGTAAATTATAAATTATGCTCTTCAACTCTCCAAACACTGAGAAAAGTCTATAGAATCAAGAGAAAGAAGTGTGAGCCCACAATTATAATAAGAATTTGCTCAAACTATACAGTAAATTTGGATGCAATGAATAAAATTCCTCACATTTTACCCCAGGACTGTAATTCTTTAGTCACGTGCTTTTCTTCTCAGAATTTTCAGAATAATTTTTCTGAGCATGTCTACCTTTCTTCAGATCAGACAGATGATTTCCACCACTGTACATTTTCTGGGCATGTAGGTATCATGTGATAGGGGTAAAATGACAGCACTCCTGTTTACAATATATGTGTGAAACAGCATGAAACACAATTAAGTGTTTTTCAGTAAAAATGACCGATATAACTATAAAGATTATGTTACCATTGCAGGAAAAGCTTGAGTTAGCTCTACAGGGAACAGTACGAGGGATGGAGCACCCAAGATTTCTTGTAAAATAAGTAATTGTCTAAAACCATTGTGAGGTTACAGAATTCAGCATAAAAGATTGGGTGAACCAAATCTCATGCTGAAAGTAGCTCTAAATGACTAGAAGTCCTATGCAAACACAACTAAAAAGATAAGAAGATGGATAAATTTCAAGATAAATTATGAAGAAGATGCCAATGACATGAAGAACAGACTGAGAAGTCCTGGACTAGTCCAGACCAATGGCATTTGTGCTTAGTCTCTACAGGACAGCAATAGCAAGTGAAATGTACAGAAAGAGGTGAATCTAGGCAATATTAAAAAGCAAAAACTAAGTGAAGTTGGAGTTATTTTTCTTATTTTCATCTATCAGATAATATTATTGCCAATGTTAATTGTAAGCAATTTTTCATAGTTAACCTTTATTTATCCAAAAATTCGAGAGCACATGTGTCTAGAAGCTAGACACAAGGGGGTAATTGAAAATATGACTTTGCCGGGTGTGGTGGTGCATGCCTGTAACACCGGAGCTGGGGAGGCTAGAAATAGGAGGATCACTGTAAGTCCAAGTTGCATATACAAAAAAAATCCCTGTACAAAAAAAAAGATAGTGTTCTTCATAGTAGTTCACCACAATGTGCTAAAATGTATGGCTTATCAAAGTGTAATTTCTTTTGGCTGAGCCAGGGATTGAACTCAGGCCCTTGTACTTGCCAGGCAAGTGCTTATCCTACTGAGCTGTCTCCCCATCCCCAAAATACAAATTTTTACATCTGAGTGAATTTAGAGCACAGACACATGGAGGGCCAAATAGCTCAGTGGCTTAAAGCGCCTGCTTAGGCAGCTGCAGGGCTGGGAGTTTGATCTCCAGGCCTGGTGCGCTGGCCCTGCCCCCGGGGCATGCTGAGATAGCAGTTGGGACTGGGCATGGTGGCATTCACCTGTAATCCCAGCTCTTGGGAAGCTGTAAACAAGAGAATCACTGAGTCTGATGTACACAGTGAGACCTTGTACACCCTTCCCTAAAATACCAGAGAAAAGAAAAGAAAAAATAGAACAGACATGTATATTCTATGGTTAAAGAAAATCAAGGGAATTTAAAGATATCTGACTTATTTTTACAGTAATTATTATTTTATATTTTACTTCAGAAATAAAAATTGCAATAAAATAGAAAAGAAACACAGGTTTAAAATCAGCTGGGGACATAGCTCAGCAGAACTGTACCTGCCTGGCAAGCAGCACTAGGTCCTGAGTTTTATTCCTGGTACCAAAAAGATTTTTTTCTTAAAAAGTTAAACACTATAGTGTCAAATTAAATTGAAAGTACAAAATTAAATTATGATTTAAAGAAACAATTTGTCTAGTCATCTGCATTAAAAAGCCCAGAAAAAAATAGTGTCCTTTATAAGAACCACCACTTTTACCACGCAGATGTTGTTTTCAAATTTTCATTCCACACTTTTGAAACCATTACCACTTGGGAAATGGCTGATTCTAGATGCTGGAGCAGGGAAAGTGTCGTGGGGCTGGGCACATGGGAATTTTGTGGGAAATATTCAAGGCTTAAGGAATTCTGTTAAAAGAAGGATATTCTTTAATCTAAATTGGGATAATTCAAGTATCAATAACTGACAGTCTTTGAGATCCATTACATATATATCATTGATTCAGCAGGGATTTTTTTAAAAAAAGACAATAAGACAAACATAGTCATTTGAGGTCACTGAAAATGAATAATATGTGAACTCTTTATTTTCAAATTTGACAAAAGAGGATAACTGGATATTTATTCTGTTTATTTCTAAATGAGAACTATAATCTCAAGGTTTAAAAAGTGATCCTACTTGATAAAGTTTTATTTACAGAACACCAATAAATCAAAGTTACAGGAATTATAGGATTAGAACACCTTGTTGCTAATCAGAGGGAAGCATCTAAGAGAAGAAACTTCTATAGGTGATAACATCTTTGGACAAAGTGCTGAGAAACAAATTTGTACAAAGGAAGAAACACACATTTATAGTAAAAAGGATCCAATTGCAATAAATTTAACTTAGTGTTACCTTGTTAGTGGTAAATGAACTCACATATTCTGTTTATAAAACATTAGAAATACCAATTTTCTCCAAAACTTACTTTCCATTTTTTTATTTTATTATTATTTTTATACATGGTCTCTCTACCCAGCTCAGTCTTATAATGGTCCCCCTATTTCAGCCTCCCCAGAACTGAGATTACAGGTATGTGCCAACATGCCTAGTGTATGTGACTACCTTGGCACAGGGTGGGCATGGCATGCACTACCAGGGGTCGAACCCCAGTCCTTCCGCTTGCCAAGCAGACACTGAGACCACTGAGCTATCTCCATGGCCTCCATGACTTATTTTTGCCAAAAATATTTAACATACATTTACTTGTACTTTTAATTTTAGTTTTTATTTTAGTAGAATATTCTGGAGACAAAGAACACACAAATTGCATTGTGAGAACACAGTGAAGAATATAGAGCATTCTACATGAAATCTGCTCTGTCTTTGAAAAATGGAGTAGGAAAAGTGTAGAGGGAAAAACTATGTTTGATTTTAAAAGTGCTGAGAAACATAACAAAGAAATATATTAAGTGCTTTTGATTGAATCTTGATGTAAAAAAGAAACATGTCAAATAGTTAAGAGAATATGAATTTGGACCAGGCATCTAATAATATTACGGAATTTTGTCCATTTTGCTAGGTAAGTTTGATAATGCTCTTGTGATCATATGTGAATGCATTTATCTTTGTGTTGAAGGGTTTAGCAGGAAGCTAAAACAGTGATGAAAAAGCATATATAAAATGGAGATCTGCATTAATGTAAAAGCCAACATATTAACAATGTTTAATCTATATGTCTTTTGTAATATTTTTCTATTTTTCTTTATGCTTTCAAATTTGTATAGCAAATTTGTTTTAAAGAAAGTGTTAGTAAAAGACAGACTAACTTCATTCTCTCAAGGATTTTGCTTATAAGATTCAAATATTCTAGTTCTATGAATTGAGTCTAAGAGGACCAATATTAACAGACAAGTGGATGCTTCAAAGGAGAACCTGTCATTGTAAATACTAGAAAGGACATCTGTCAATGAGTAGGATGTAATTGCATGGAATTACTTCTACTTCCAGAGAGTAGAGAAGTTTGTAAAGTTCTTACATGTTAGGCCATACCACAAGCTGTTCATTTACCTTAATAAACATCAGCAGGTAAATAATAGTTGGGTATTCTAAATGCCCCTTCATCAGGAAAACATGTGACAGAAAAAACTGTCTAATCCATAAGTTTCTACTTATTCAATGACTATAAATCAACTTGATTTAACACCCTCTTTTTAACCATTCCAATCTCATCACTGAGTTTCTACTTCTAACTTTCAAATGTGAATTTCAATGAGAATCAATTAATTTTGAGGGGAAAATGCTTTTCACAAGGCAGGAAATTCTTTTCACCTTACTAAAGTTGAAACAATATAATTGTTGTGATATTCCTATTCTCTAAAGCACGAAGCATCTAGCATTGCCACTACCCTAACTACTTAGGACACTTACCAAGTCCAGAATCACTCCTGGTCCCTCACAGAAAGCACACTTTTGGTCGCTTAAGGAAATCATTGATCGGAATAACTCCTTGTCCCTAGAGACTTGCAAATACCTACGAAGGGTGGGGCCATTCTTGAAGTCAATCATAAAATATGGATTTTGCTCATTCAGATTTTATGGTTAGTTTTTTCAAGCTTAAATTCTGGAATGGTGCTTCTGACAGTGACATGTATATACTTTCTGCAATATTGTCTTTTTAAATACTATTAATGAAATCTTACCAGGTATAATATTTAGTCACTAAATAAATTATGAATAAACTGTCAGATTTTTCACATGTGGATATTTGCATTAAAAAGCTAATTCTGGTATTTTCAGATCAATGTAATTAAACTAAGTTTGTACTCTTAGAAAATGAGAGTAAATACTTCTTGTATGTCATATTGCATATGGCATTCCTCATTCCTTGGACACCCACGGAGGAGTCAGCAACCCCAGATGGAAACATGTGTAATGACAATGCAGAAAGTTACAAAAGGGAGATCTCTCATTTACCACTTGCTGAATGCTACATTGGATCCATCTAATGAAGTCAGGTGCAGCACACCCTGCTGTAACAAGCCCACCCTTGGACAGGTCTCAGGCACTTTTGATTCTGATTTGTGTACTATTGTTAAGCTCATGACAGGTGTACAGAAAAACCTTGGATTGTGAATTAATTTCCAGGTACTCTGTAAAGGGACTAAACATTTCTAATAGATTTTAACTTGATAAATGAATGATGTCTTACGATAACAATAGAATAAGCCCCTGGCTCCTCTCTTTCTCTCTCTCTCTCTCTCTCTCTCTCTCTCTCTCTCCTCTCTCTCTCTCTCTTTCATTGTGGGACTGTGGGTGATCATTTCCCAATAGCAATAGTTGTGGAGAAGATTTCATGGCAGAAGAGAAGTAAAAAAAGTCCCAGGAATTTCTCATTGCAAATGACATTGAGGACATGGGTAAAATATGGGAAATAATATTGTACAAAATTTTGTGGAAACCATCCCCTGAACAAGGCTAGAGTGAATAGTGAATCTGTCATGCCAAGACAATGTTGCATTTCTGCAAAATGCTCAAAAGGAGGCAAAGCGATTTTCACTGGAGAGCTTCCTTGTGAAAGTTACTTAAAAAAAATCCATTGAGCCAATAGATTACAGTGATTTCACTAGTGATAGTGAAAGTTCTGCTACACAGTGACACCCCTCTCTTATCTCCCTCGCACTAGCTTTAAGGATTTCACAAGTAAGTGCAGGTTAATTTGTTGATTTTTCTGTAAATTTTGTACTTTATTATTTTATATTAAAGAAATCACTTCTATATGAATATTTTTGGGTTGTGGAGCAAACCATCCTAGTTTCCATTATTTCCTATGGGGAAATTTGTTTTGATAAGCAAATGCTTTGAATTGCAAACAAGTTTCCAGAACAAATGATACCTGAAAATCAAGGTTTTATTGTGTAAGGCCTAAGTTCTGAACATGTAAATACTTTTCTGGACTCATTATTCCCTGAGCAATATAGCATAATGGCTGTCAATACAGCATTTATTTTCTATTAGTCAGTATGAGTAATCTAGGTATAGTTTACAACACATTGGGGGGGCCGGCCAGATAACTCAGTGGATTAAAGTACCTGCTTAGGCAGAGCGTATGGTTGGGGTTCGATCTCCAATCCCAGGTGTGCCGTGTGACAGCAATTGAAACTGGGCGTGGTGGCACGTGCCTATAATCTCAGTGCTTGGGAGGCCGAAAAAGGAGAATTACTATGAGTTCTATCTACATAGTGAGACCCTATAAACCCTGTACAAAATAAATAAGACAAATAAATAAATAAAATATATTGTGTAAGAGCATGTTCATAGGTCATACATGAAAATATATGGTCATTTTATGTAAGTGAATCAAGCATATAAGAATTTTAGTACATACAGGCAGCTCTGGAAATGATCTCTTGGTACTGCGGGGCAAATGTATTGTTTAATATTTGCTTAAAAACTCGATAGTATAAGCTTAATACTTCCTCATCTGCAGTGAGCTAGAGCGTGGAGGGAAAACAACTTTGGATCAAGATGCAACAAAAATTGTGGGCTATATGAAGAGGTTTAGCTTTGTGTTATTAATAGATTCATAGGGCCTGGGAGATGGCTCAGCTTCCCTGGCAAGTGCAAGGGCCTAAATTCAATCCCTGGTTCTGCAATAGATAAATAAATAAATAAAATAAAATAAATAAATACAAATTCATGAAGATACTTTAATATGGAAGTGCCATGACTAATTTTTTTATTTAAGAATTATGCTTGATCATAGTAAGAAATATACTGGATATTATTTTAGTCAGTTTGGGCACCTGTAACAAAACAACACAGGCCAGGTGGCTTGCAAACAACTGACATGTATTTCTCACTCTTTCTGCATCCTGGAAAGTCCCAGCCCAGGTGCTTGACAGCGTCTGGTGAAGACTCCCTTGTGCCCAGGCTGTTCTCACCTGGGTGGCTACAGCCCGGGCTTTGGCTCTCCCTTGAGGCCCTTCTCTAGCCTATTTAGGCCCTGTGCAGATAATGCTCTCTGCCCTGGACCTGGCTTGTCTCCTGGGCCCTGAGCAGTGCCCACTGACGGTGAAAGCGGCGCTGCGCTCCAGGGAAGCTCTGACATTGGGGCTTGGGAGCAGAGCCACCTGGGTTCCCAAGAAGCTCCTTTTCTCAGAAACGCTCTGCTCCTCAGTTCCCTCCCCTGTTTCACATCAGTTCTCATTTTAACACATTTAGATGCCACTATGTCTCACTAAGATTAACTTTCACACAACCATTGCAGTATGTAATCTCTCAACGTTTCAAATTATTATGTTAAACTCAGTGGCTTTGAAAGGTTAGCTAGAAACCCTCTGAATATTTTTCAAGCACTATTCTTGAGGGGGCCAGAGAGGTACTTTTTAAAGTTTTTGAAAACCTGTCTATTCCTAACAAATTAGAATTCTTCCAGAATTATTTTTCTGAAGAGACTGTAAGACTCTTGACTCTACTAAGGACTTTGCTCTTTTAATGTTTAGCTGCTAGCCAGTGTGCTGAACATGATTTGGACATATTGAAAGTTTTTTAAAATGTTATTTACAGAGAGAGAGAGAGAGAGAGAGAGAGAGAGAGAGAGAGAGAGAGAGAGAGAGAGAGAGATGGAGAGAGAAAGATTGTTTTCCAGAATTGTTTTTAAGTGTTTCTGAAACTCTTCTCCCCTCATGGTTCCTAATCTGATTTCAGGTGAATTCTGATTTAAAATTAATTTATTTTCCTTAGGAATGGTGTGATTCAAATAAATCAGTAAGTAATATGACTTGAGGATGTTTTCAAAGAGGGGTATAAAGTGAGTAATGTTTAAAGGGATAGTTTTTATTTCGAGAAAAATGTCATGCATTGAAGATGTTTCATAAAACACCTCAGAAACAAGAAGCATGAGTGCTCCTACGCTTGCATAGTATGGCCAGCGACGTTAGTGCTCGCTCTACTCTAACCGGGAAGCAGCAGCAGACTACAAGAGACTGAACTTCATCTGCCTCTATTTCCAACAGACTCATATTCAACTTTCACTCACAAAAAGCTCAGAAAATTTTATTAATCCTTTTTTAAAAAGTTAATATCAAATTATAGAGGATAAAAGGAACCTGAATTGTGTACAACACAGCTGGAACAATCCACAGCAGTGGGAAAAGAGATTTAATTTTGTTAATTTTCTGTGGTTGTTGGCTGTTCACTTGCCTCACGTGATAGAAGCTGTGCATTTGTTTCAAAGGCAACGGAAGCTGCTGGAGGTTTGGTTCTCCTGTCAGCAACCTGATGTCAACCAGGGATCTGGGGATCTTCGCGTTGTCCCGAGATCTGAGTAGGGTATACTTTTGAAGGATGTGCAATGTTCAATCTCAAGTGTGACAAATACAGATAAGCAGAAAGCTTATGTACTTCAAGAGACGTTTCATTTTGAAGACATGTGGTAACACCCTCTTACTGAAAGCACGGGTTGCCCTGTTGAAACTTGCTAGGGATTACAGTAAGTTTGATCTGAGTCAAAGCTTCTTTTATTCTTGTAAGAATTTCATGAAGCCTTCTGACCAAGGATACCCACATCAGAATTTCCAGGAAGAAATAGAGTTTCTTAATGCAATTTTTCCAAATGGAGCAGCATATTATATGGGTGCATGAATTTTGACTGCTGGTACTTGTATATTCTGGATTTCCCAGAGTCGAATAATGGCTAACTAGATCAGACCCTGGGAATTCTAATGAGTGAGCTTGACCCAGGAGTTATGGACCAGTTCTACATGAAAGATGGTGTTACTGCAAAGGATGTCACTCCTGAGAATGGAATTCATGACCTGATAACAGGTTCTGGCATTGGTGCCATGCTCTCTGTTCAATCTTTGTGGGTATTCATTGAATGGAATGAAATAGGATGGAACTTATTGGCTAATTCACATCACTCCAGAGCCAGAGTTTTCTTAGTTAGCTTCTAAGTAAATTTAAGTCAGCTCTCCTACGATGACCTGATCGAACATTTGTGGAAGTCTTCAACCCAGGAAAATCTGTGGCCACCTTGTTTGTCAATTAGTGTTTTAAATGTTGCACAATGCTTCCTTCACCCTAGAAGTCTAAAGGTCTTAAATGTCTTGATTGTCAGAGTGCTATTTTCAAAGATTACAACTTTGAGTTTACCAGTTTTGCTAAGAAGCAGCAACAATAGCAGAGCAGATTAAGAAAAATGAAGAAGAAATGCAAAAAGAGAGCACATATAGAAGGTGGTGATTGCTTTCAAGATGTTGATACCAGAGGCTGTGCCTTCCTTCACTCCCACCTTGTAGTTGCAGAAAGCCCTAGATGTAATGGTAGTGTAATCATTTTGAATTGTATGCATTATGATATGAAGAAGTTAGATATCTTGCATGAATATTGTTTTCTTTGTTTAGGTATTCTATACCACTCTTGCTGTGAATTTGAAGCGCATATAGAAAAAAGCTTTTACCATATGAAACCATACAACACTTGTGAAAATAATCCTTTTGGTTTATGCACAGTGCAATATTTCTGCAGGTATCGTTTGACATTCCCCACACAAGGCTTTCGTCCTCATAAGGTGTTGGCCTCAGTCTAATAATCTGGGACTGTTCTATTATATTGCTGCCAGTTACCTCCACTTTCTAGAACATACTCTCTACTAATAATATTAAAACCAATTTCTACTGCATGGAAATGTTTTTGCAACAATGAGTCAAGTCCTCCTAAGAAAATGATCCAGTTATTCATTTTGTGTATGACTGTTTGATAATTTTTGTACATTTGGAGTCCTTTATCTTTTCTCTCACCATGGTGCCTTTCTCTTTCTCCTGGACCCCAATAAAAGCAATACACTGTTGCACTGTGGGTTTATATATTAATCTTATAACCTAGACATGGATGAAAGTGGTGGGGATAACCCTGGGCCTAATGTTTTTTAAGGGGATGAAAATTTGGCCTCCCTTTTGAACTCTTGAAGATGAGGGAGAAAATTGAATGTCTCCCCACAAAGAAATATTTCCACTGTTGATTAGTAAGCAGGGAAGATAGAGCCATAGAGAGCTGTCGATTAAGATTAGGGTATGGCTGAACTCTGCAAAAAGCATGTAATAGTCTGTGCTTTTCAGTCAACAAAATTCTCAAGAGTACCATTGCTTTGCCAAATAGTGGTATAAATGGATTTTTTTGTCAGCAAATAGGTAAGTGGGAAGATTAGGCATGAAGATTGTCCTTGATTCAATAAGTCCAGCCAGGTTGGAACCTTCACTCTGATTTTCACCATTGCCACTAATCTTACTACACAGCATATGAAAGCTTCAGTTCATTGAATTTTGGTGGCTCTTTCACTTGAGACAAAGTTGTGTGGTTTTGTGATATGTGTGAGTGTTCTGACTTGATCTGTTCCTTTCATTTTGGCACTTATAGGATCAAGTAAATAATTGTCCAGGTTACTCAGATTTGACCATATAATGGAAGGTATGGATGGATAAAGAAAACAAAGTCCTAAAATACTCAGTGGGGGGGCCAGGAAGATGGCTTAGTAGAATAAACACTTGCCTGGCAAAAGCAAGGGCCTGAGTTTAAGCCCTGGTTCCACAAAATAAATAAATTAATTAAGTAAAATAAAAATACTCAGTAGGAAATCACTCAAAATAGCTTTCAAGTGTTGGTGTCTTTCAGCTGTATTTGCAAATACTGTGATTTAAGCAACTGAGATGATGGCAGTGTTCGCTAAATTCTGTACTTTTTCTCACAATTTTTTCTTGATAATTTCTGGATTGATGCATTGATGTTCTATTCCTTCTATATTTATAAATGAAACATGTTTTATTAGTTTTCCTAAATGTAAAATCTACTTAGTTTGAAATCAAGTGGTTGGAACACTGACTTTAATTTTAGCATTGTTGATTGAATGTTTCATTAAAGAAGTTTTCAGTCAACTTGATCAGTTTGATTCCTAATGCTTTGACTTGCCCTGTTGCGAGGACTAATGCTCAAAGTAGATTTTAGTCTTGAACAGTCCAAGTAGCTTTGATGAAATTTGTTGGCTTGAGTATTTTGATTCTTTTTTTTCCAAAAACACTTAAGAGTTCTAATGTTAAAATTGCACAGATTTGCATGGGTCAATGCCTAGGAAAATGAAAGCTATAGGTTAAATAGTATTCTATCCTAGTGTGGCAGAGGAGGAAAAATTTTGGTGCTATAATTTCTCCCTTCATTGGTGTTGGAATAAATTTTCTGAAATATATTTCTGTATGACAATTTAAGCTTCTACAAAAGTTTACTTAATAATAAAAAAAGAATTATGAGAGCTCCTTTGAGGCTCTATCAGAAAAAAACAAAAATCTTCCAAAAGTCCAAAAAATATGTAAAAAAGAAAAAAAACTTATGCCCTCTACAGCCTAAGTCCTAGCTCTGCCTGGCAATGACCTCCCTGGATCCCTGGAACAGCTGTTCACAGTGACGGAGACTATTCAAGGGACACTCTTGCTTTAAGTGAAGGAATTTGTACTGCCATTTTGTATCAGATGCTCTTGTTTTGTGTTGTGGTTGAAAGTGTTCTCTGTTTCTTCCAGTCTTCACCATTGATAAAGTTGGAAATTTTAAATCCCGTTCATGAAGCTAATTAAAACTAAAAAGTACTTATTGTTGGATTAAAAATTTCTATAATCCCTGGTGAAAACTAAGTGAGAAACACAATTATTGTGCACTGTTCTTACAATTAAGCTTATTCTAGAAGTGTCTGATTAGAAAGAGAAGAAGAGATGGAAGGGAAAGAGAATAAGAGGGAGAGTGGTGGCTCCTTTTGATCTCTGAATAGCATGAAGCTGGTGATATTAAAATTTAATTTGAAAATTTAAATTTTTTATAAGATAAAAGAGAAATTTCATGACCCATTATATAAGTTTGTCAAAGAGCAATTCAATGAAAATGTGTGAGATGAATGCTCTGGACTAATTGGGTAAAATAAAATATATGCATGAGGATATTTCTCAAGAATCCTAAAAGATTTTGATACTTCAAAGAAAATAATGGATCTGCATGCATTTACAAAGTGCATATTTTAACAATGGAAGAATGTTTGATTTTTATACAATGAGATTTTTTAAATGAATTTAGGACAGGGTCTTCAGGGTGTTGAGGGTCTCACTATGTAAATTGGACTCATAGTGATCCTCCTGTTTTCAGCCTCTCAAGTGCTTAGATTACAAGGGTCTGAGTTCAATCCTCCGTTCCACAAAAAAAAAAAAGAAAAAACGACCCAGTCTCAATCACCATCCCAGTGTGTCCCGGGGGGTGGGGCTGACATTTCACTCCAGGGATCAAACCCCAGCTGCTGAGGTCTGCCTAAGCAGACACTTTAGTATGCTGAACTATCTGGTCTGCCCTATAATGAGATCTCATAAACTCTAATGATAATCTATACTTCTGTAAAAATTTGCAAGATTTTATTATAACTTGATTATTTGAATGATTAGAAAATTGGGTGAATTATAAAATCTATGATTCCTAAATAATAACAAAATCTGTTTTTCCAAATGTGCATGCATTTTCCATTCATTTTCCTTTATCTATGTACTTTTATTTTTATCATTGTAATGTAACTGTTCCTGTCTTTGTTCTTTCCTAACTTATCAATAAATCCTTGTCTCATTTTTTTTAGGGTATACTGTATGTATACCATATTCCTCGTATACCTGTATACCCTGTCATGTTCTTAATTGCTTCATGTTTATTATTAATAATATAAAATTGTTCTTAAGATCAAAGAAGACTGCCACAGGATTGGCTTGGTCATGTTGTTTTCATATAGACTTTTCTGTGTCAAAACATCTAAGAAACTTTTTCTGAAAAGACAAACTATGTTTACATAACAAAAGTATATTTTTTCAAAAGTCATTTGGAATATTTTTCTCTTCTGCATTCATTTTTCTCTTTGTGAGTTGTAAATATTGTAAGAAATAAAAAAACGTTATCTTACCTCCACACGCTACTACATATTTGTAGTCACTGTTTATTGAATGTCAGTCACAGAAGAACTACACTGACTGTTTTTCACTAAATTGTTTAATTCTTATTAGCAGGCTCATATTACAAATGTAAAAATGAACTTAAGAAATATTTAGATTTTCTGAATCTGCAAAAATCTAGAAGTAGTAGAATCAGAATTTAACCTGATTTATCTCCACTTTGCAAACAGCATTCTTTCAAATAAAACAATTTATTTAAAAATAAAAAAAAGTTTAAAATATAGCTCAGTGGACTAAAACACCTGCTTAGGCATAGCGTATGGACTGGGATTCAATCTCCGGTACCACAAGCCCAGTGCCTGGGAGACTGAAAACAGGACGATCGCTATGAGTCCAATCTACCTAGTAGATCCTGTAGATCCTGTACTAAATACATAAAAATAAAAAAGTAAATAAAACATAAAAAGCTCGGTATGTCAGGTACTTAAAATATTTATATAATTGAAACACAAATGATCATAACTTTTAATTGAAGAAGAAAAGCTTTCTGTAGATTTGTTAATGTATTGCAACTGCACTAGTCACCAGTCCACTGCTGGTATAAAATGTTGAATATACACGACTTAAAAGAGGAAGAGTTTCTCACTGCTTAGGGTTTCAAAGCCTTCAATTCATGGCCAGTTAGTTCCAAGGCAGACATACCACAGTACAAGGGCATTGTTATGGTTTGGGGTGTTTGCAAGGTGAACTATACAATACAGAACACATTTTATATGATTACTTTATAATTACCCAAAGAATCACGTAAAGTGCAGGAAATCTGTCCACACACTGCAAACTGAAGAACCCAGCTGAGGGCCTGATTTTAATATCCTGCATAAGTCCAGCTGAAAACTTAGAGCCCATGTCAATGCCTCTCACAAGTCCAATTCGATGCCTAGAGCCCATGATGTTGTGCAAGTCTGTATCAAGGAACTGTACAGGGAAGGCCCACAGGTCAGTGATGGAAGCTAGAAAGTCTGCCAGTGGGGTGAAAGATCTTGCTAGCAGGCTGGGGAATCTGAACTGGAGCCAGGAAGCTTGAGGTAAGAACCAGAGCTCTCCACAAAAGTACCAAAGCTGTGCTCAACAATAGTGAGGTCCTGAGCTCCTCCATCAGTGAGGAAAGCTGAGTTCCCATTAGAAAAGCCAACATTACATGCTTCTCTCCATGAAATGGAGCAGTCACCATCTTCCCCTCCAGAGCAAGAAAGTGATGCTCAAGATGAAGACCAGTTTCCCCAAAATGAACCACATCCATGCTCAATGACAAGAAAGGTGCAGAACTCCTCCAGTGACATGAATAGCCAAGTCCATCAGCATAGCAAGGTCCTCCAGCAGAATAGCCCAAGAGAATCAGCAGCTTCCAGCAGAACCAACAGCTTCTCCAAACAACATGCCTAACAGTCTCATCCAGCTTTATCCAGTTCTGCCTTTTATGCTGCAATAATCCTCAGGTTGACTTGCACACCCAGCACTGTGCTAGCTCAGTTCATCTGGACTTAAGAAGTTGAACACCAATTAGTGATCCACTACAGGCATGCAGAGGAACTTTGCTTTTGCATGACACTTATGAAGAAGGAGACCAGGAAATGCTGGATTGGAAGGGGCCAGAGAACAGATTAAATCTCCAAGCTCACATCACAATAATCCACCCAAAGGACCAGCCAAAGATCTCAATGGGTTAAAGTGCATGCAAGCAGAAGCAGGGGTTTTGGGTTCAATCCCCAGGCCCCCCACCCCCCAGGCATGCTGAGACAGGAATTGAGACTGGGAGTGGTGGTGTGCGCCTGTAATCCCAATTCTTAGGTGGCTGTAAGCAGGCAGATCATTCTGAGTCTAATGTAGTAGTGAGACCCTGAATACCCTAAAATACAAAAAAATTCCATCCAGATATACCCCATTCTTTACTAATCTCTAGGTGGCCCTCAAACCAGTCAAGTTGGTTAGATTTAATCATCCCAATAGCTAATTTCTATAAAAACATATGTGGAATCTTAGTTATTTAACAAAATTAAAGTGTATTTCTTTTACTTATTGTAGCTCAGTAATGACCTACAGAGTTAGGAAATTGGATTGAAGCTCTGCTCCACACACTTATCCACAGACTTGGGATCCTTCCATCAGAGATCCTTGGAATCCTTCAATAAAAGAGTCTATGTTTACCTAGTACATAAAGAATCATAGGGGACATCATTGAGGTCTGGCTTGAGCCTAGCATATATCGCTTCCATGCATTCACACTGGCCCGAATTCAGGCAGATGGCCTAACCTAACTATAAGCAAAGCTGGGAAGCAGTTTTGTGAGAATGCAGAGCTTTGTCTTGGCCCCAGAAAGCAAAGTACATCATCATCGAAATGACTGGAGACTGGAGTTTGGCAGTGAGGTTGGAACATCAGAGAATGAGAACTTCATCAGAGGCCAGGAAAAAAATTTTACAGTTTGAGAAGAAGCTTAATTTTTTCCAAAATTACAGAACAAGCTATCAAAGGGTATGCCTTTATTTTAACATTAGAAATATGTCTTACTAGTTAGTACTCCCTCACAAAGCCAGGGTAAGTGAAGTTAGAGTATTTTAATTACCATCTTGATTTTATAGCAAGATTTAATAAAACCAGAGGGTTTTATAAATTTCTAAATTATGACATAGTTTTAAGGCACTATTAATTCTCACCTTGTTAAATGTGAGGATTATGAAATTAGAGCTCATTTTTAGGAATGAAGAACTAATTTTCTTAAAGTTGTAAATTGTGTCATTCTTTAAAGGAAGGAAAAAAAAAGACTAATGATCCAGCCTCATGCCCAAATATAGTAAAAGCAACAGTTGAAAAATTATCTTCCTTAAACTTTGCCAATGTATATGATTTCTAAGATATCCTACCCCACCCTGTTTACTGTACTTGGCCTGCCTTCAGCTACAGACTGCCAATTCCTTCTGAAATAGCCAAAACTTGTGGTGACATTACTACAAATGGTCAGCTTTTACTTTTCCTCTCCATGGAAGTATTTTATGCCATTTTTTTTCTACTTTGGAAAGAACTTTTTCCAAGATTGGCTATTTGACAGTTTTGCCTTTATACCTATGAAGTTTTCACACAAGTAATAGAAAGATGTATATTCTTAATATAAATTACATTAAGACAACTAAATAATATAATTATATAATATGTAACTGATATATATTACTTTACAATGAAAAATATAGTAAGATGCATTTAATATATAAGACAAAATTAGTATAAATAAAGAATATTTTAAAATTCTACCTTTCATTCATCTATGCATTCCTTCACACCAGAAAATCTTTGGATTTAACTCGAATACGCTCCTTTGCATTGAGAAGATACAAATAATTAGGTAAAATAAAATCCACAGTGCAAAGAGTGTTATGACAAGCATAAAGGCACATCTAGGATATTAGATACAGAAACTGGGTCTTTAGCATGATTAGGAGTAGGAAGCATTGTGTGGAAGTGAGTTTTAAACTGAGACTTAAGAATAAGAAAGACTGTTACAGGAAAGGACAAGAAAACAGAACTTGAAGGCCACCAAAGCTTTCAATGGGGTGTGACACATGCAGTGAGCCAGTGCCTGGGATGGAGGTGACTAGGGGGAAGGCAAGTCCCGGCCATGCAAGACACTCTGTCGCCTGGAGCCACTGATGGGTAAGTTGGAAATGTCCAGATCCTGTGTCTTGTAATTATGAAGGCCATTGTTTTTATTTCTTTTCTTTTTTTGAGGTCTGGATGGGAAAGTAAACTGACACGAGCGAATGTAGAAATCGGGAAAGTGAGGAATAGCCACAGCTCTGGTTAGATCAGTGTGCTATGGGAGTGCAGGTGAAGGAATGGGAGACTGAGGTTGCGTGTGTGACTCCAGAGTAGCAGATAAAAGGATGAGAGGGCGGCAAGGAGCAAGTGAGAGACGATGCTTAGGATCTTGTTTGGCAACTAAGTGGGCAGTGGTACCATCGTCTGTACCATTAACATAGCATGGAGAATTAATGCATTTGGAGTATGTTTGGATGCCTCAAGATATTGGAGATGCTATGAGACATTCAATGTAAATTTCAAGGATACAGATGGATACAAGACTTAACTTAGGAGAAAGATTTTAGCTAAATACTAAGTGGTACTTAGACCTCATGGTGTCTAACTGTAATTCTTACACTGTGGAAGTTTGAGACAAGAGGCTCAAAAATTCAAGCCCAACACAGGCAATTTAGTTATATTAATTTTGGGGTTTTTTTGGAGGTACTGGGGATTGAACTCAGGACCATGTGCTTGCCAGTCAAGTGCTTATTCTACTGAGTTATCTTCCCAGTCCCTAGTGATATTAAAATTTTAAAAATAATTTTAAAAGTGCTGGGGATAAAGATCAGTGTGAAGATCCTGGATCCATCCCAGTACCATGGGATAAGAGACACATTAGCATTTGTCAGATTATGGTATCTACATTCATGGGAATGTGTGAGACCAAGAGTATCTGTAAGAACACAAGGAGTACTTAGAAACTAGCCATGAGAAACTTCAATATTTAAAAGATAAATGGAAGAGGAGGCTCATGCATATATTCTGTATCCAAATGGGAAACGCCAGTACTGCTGAGAAAAGTGCATTAAAATGAACCGAAGTTCCTCTTTGCCAGGATCTGGCTTAATTGTGAATATTCAAAAGAAACAGATATAATCATGCATCTCCATCACGTATTTGGGTCAGGTTCCTTAATGTAAAAGTCATATAGGAGAAGCTGTGTTAATGTTGGTAACAGACTTTCAACCTAACATATCTTATAATGCCTATGTGTACTAAGATTTTCATAAAACCATTTCCATTTTTATTTATTTTGTCTAAATGTAAAGCAGACAGCATGTCACATTTCACATTGTGCTGAAGTTCTTACAGGCTAATGTATACAGATTTGTGAATTTCAAATCATTTGAAGTTCATAAATATCTCCATTCCATTTGTTTTGTCTTGTTCAAACCCTGGATATCATGTTTTTGCAGTTTAACACATTTCTTGAGAAGAAATAAATGTTTAGATTTCCAGCTGGATGTAAAATTGTCAGGCAGAATTGAAGTTAAACATCCAGAGAGGCAAAGGTAACACATTCACAAAATATTAGAAAATCCTTTAAATAGTCTAGGCAAAAGCATTCATAATGTTTCATTTTTAGTCAGAACTCCAAACAAAGAAAGATCATATGTTGGGAAAATTAATGAATATTATGTGTTTATAAATAAAGCTAAATTTCTGGGAGAACATACATCAAGTTTTTATCAGTCATAAGATAGCAATATCATGTACAAACAGAAATGTGTACAGATATTTTGAATATTTTTATATCCTACACTCTGACCATGATGATCTGATTAGTCACACCTGCCAAGCTGATGAGTGAGAAAGTCAGCTTGCCCTTGCATGCCAAATTCTATTTTCAGACCCATTAGATTTTGTACTCATTCAGGCCACTTTGCATACTTCTGACATTCCTCTTCATAGATTATTCTGTTAACTAGTTTACTAGAATCTACATTTATTAGCTAAGCATTCAAATTTTGCTGTATATAACTTTTAGTCTATTTTATACTCTTCCCAATTTAATTATATATATATATATATATATATATATATATATATATATATATATATATATATATAATTTTTCCATTCTATGTATCATGTATGTTAGCAGGAAGGGGCTTATTGGACATCTGTGTACTAAAAGAAAGCAAGATTTGTCCAAGATCTGTCCAACACCAAGAACTACCTGAAACACCTCTGGAATGGACTGTTCAAGAAGGCAGGCCAAGGGCCAGAGTTTCTTCCTTCTTCTTCCTTCCATCTGGTTCCAGGCTGTCAGGTGCCTTGTCCTTATATTTAGGTTGTATGTTTCCTGCTCAATAGCTAACCTGCATAGTCTTCTCAGGAAACACCCTCACCAACACACCCAGGCATCCCTCAGTCTAGCCAAGTTGATATCAACTTGACTAGATATCACAGCATGGGTTTCCTGTCTTAAAATACTTCCCATGCATTTCTACCTCTGCATTATGATCATCCTGTTATGTCCTCTACTTAATGACATCTACCTCCTTGCGTATACAAGAAAGGCAGAATTGCATTTTATTTCCATGTGGTACCTAGATGAGTGCCATACTATAGATATTGAGTAATAAATTATAAGATGCTATCAATAAATGTTTTTGGTTATTTATGTGATTAGGATACAGAATGATTTAGTAAGAAGGATGAAAGAGGGGCCAGAAAGATAGCTCAGCAGTCTAAGTGCCTGCCTGGCAAGTACAAAGACCCAGACTAGACTTCTAGTACAACATGCCATGCCAGCCCTGCATGGAGCTTGCCATCAGAACCAGGCATAGTGCTGCATGCCCGTAATCCCAGCACTGGTGATGCTGAGACAAGAAGTTCACTACAAGTCTGAGCTGTGAATTGAGACCCTGTTCCAAATAAATAAATGAATAAACTATTTTAGAGTATTAAAAAAAGGCTGAAGAAAATGATCAGAGAGGTTCATTAGAGTAGATTCAAATCTGAATGCACCTGCTTTCTAAACTTCTCAACAGTACACTAGATTAACTCACACAGAATACAGTAGGTAGTCACTCTTGTTTATTTCATTTCTTTTTCTTCTGTTGCTTTCTTAAAAAAATGATTTTGTTTTGAGAAGTAAAAACAAAAGTAAGAGCAAAAATCAGAAACAAAGACAGAAAGAGGGTAACATACATCAATAAAAGATTTTCAAACCCATAATAGCTGATTAGCAAAGGCTGATTACTTTTATTGTCAAAACTGTTGCTCAGATGAATAGATAGAGTTATGTAAGAGTGGATATATGGTTGTACAACACAGCTTGCTTTCAAGAAACCTTAAATTTTTGTTATCTTTTTTATTTGGCTTTTAAAAAATTTTTGATTTAAAGAGAATATAGTAATAATTGATAAGACATTAGAAACAATACACATTTAGAAGACCAAGATAACATTTATTCAAGCATGGTTTTTGTATCACACATTGATGTCCTTGATATAGTTGTTTAGATCACAGATATCAGCATACAGAGTTAGTCAAGGCGAAAATATTACATCTTAACTTCTATTTTAAAGAAAACTGGTGGTAATCTCAGCACTAGGGAGGCTGAGGCAGGAAGATTGTTGTGAGTTCGAGACCAGCCTGAGCTACAAAGTGAGCTTAAGGCCAGCCTGAACTGCACAGTGAGACCCTGTCTCAAGACAAAAAAATAAAAAAATAAAAAAAATAAAAAAAAAGAAAACTGGTGGAAATTTTTGTGCAATCACCTCAACCATCCTGTACATATACTTGCATGTTTTTCCCTTACCTTTTCTCTTATCTTTTGTTCTCTTTGTTGCTCAATCCTTAAGTTCTGTTTCTTTCTGTTGTACTAAATCTGTTATACCTTTCAGGTTTTATTTCATCTTTTGGATTCTTATGCTAGGGAGACAATATGATATTTACACATCTGAGTCTGATTCATTTCACTTAGGTGTCTACCCACTTTCCTATGAAAGCTTTGAGCATTTCTTTCTTTACAACTGGGAATACTCCATTGTAAAAAAAAATATATCACATCTTATTCATCCACAAATTGGGTGATGGGAATTTAGCTTGCTTCCAAATTTGGCTATGATAAATTGAGATGCTACAAATGTGGGTGCACACATACCATTGTGATATAATGTTTTTAGTTCTTCTGGGAAAATACTCAGAAGGGAGTAGCTATATTTAATGAGATTTCCAGTCCTAGTTTTTTGAGGAGTCTCCACACTGATTTCCACAGTGGTCATACCATTCTACATTCCCATCAGCAGTGGAGAAGGGTTCCTTTTCTCCATAGCCTCTCAGCACTTGTTATTAGTTGGTTTCCTTATGATAGCTATTCTTTCTGGGGTGAGACGGTATCTCAGTGTTGTTTTAATTTGCATTTCTTGAATGGTCAGTGATGTGGAGCATTTTTGAGGTATTTATTTGCCTCTTGTATTTCCTCTGAGAAGTATATATTCATTTTAGATGCCTGTTTTTAGATTGGGTCTTTAAATTTTGGGACCCGATTTTCTTTTGTTCTTTGTATATTCTAGACCTTTGTCTGAGTGATTAATGGTTAAGATTTTTTCACAATTTGTGGGTTGTCTTTTACTATGTTGGTGATTTCTATTCACAAGTAGAAACATCTCAATGAGATGATATACAGTTGTTTCTTTGAAGTATTTACTGTGCAGTTTGTTTTTTGTTTATGAACTGCTTGATGCCCCTATGTCTTCAAGATTTCCACATACTTTTTCTTCCAGGAGATTTAGTGTTTCTATTTTAAAGTTAAGCTTTTTAGACCATTATAACTTTAGTGTAGTATATGGTAAGAGAAGCAGGCCTAGATTTAATTTTCGGCATGTGGAGAGCTAGTTTTTCCAGCACCATGTGTTAAAGAGGCTATTTTTCTTCCAGTGAGCATGTTTGACCTCTTTGTCAAAGATAAGATGGCTGAGTGTGCTTGTACTTGTATCTACATCTTCTAATCTGTTCCATTGATCCTCTGGTCTATTTCGTTGCCAGTATCATGCTGACTTTATCATCGTACCTTTGTGGTATGATTTCAAGCCAGAGATTGTAATGTCTTCTAACTTGCCTTTGTTGCCCAGTTGCCTTTGATATTCTAGGTCTTTTTGGTTCCAAATAAATTTTAGGAATGTTTCCTTATATTTGTGAGGTATGTTGGTGATATGTTGACAGGAATTGTATTGAATATGTCTAAAAACATTGGAAGTATTATCATTTTCACAATGCTTGTTCTTCCTAAGAGCAAGGAATATCTTTCCATTTTCTGAAATCCTCTTTAATCATTTTTTTCAGAGTACTGTACTTTTCATTGTATACATCTTTTACTTCCTCAGTTAGATTAATTCTAGCTATTTCCTTTTTTTGGATACTATTGTAAAGGGTTTTATTTAATTTCTTTCTCAGTGTGTTTGTTATTGGTGTAGAAGAATGCTGTTGATTTTTGGGTGTTGACTTTGTAACCTGCTATACTGCTGAATTTGTTTATTAATTCTAAGAACTTCTTGGTGGAGTTTCCTTTGGTTTTCCTAGTAGAATATCATATGATCTGCAAACAATGATAGTTTAACTTCTTTACCTATTCTTATTTCTTTTATTTCTCTCTCTTGTCTAATGGCTCAAGCTAATGATACCAGAACTCTAATCAATAGGAGTGTTGCTAGAGGGCATCTTTGCTTGTACCTGATTTGAGGATATAATACTTTAGTTTTTTCACATTTTGAATTATGTTGGCTGTTGGATTGTCATAGATGGCTCTTTTTCAGATTGAGGACGAGTTCAGTCAAAAAAAAAGGGGTGGGGTGGGGAGAATGCTCAGTGGAATAAACTCTTCCCTAGCAAAAAAAAAAAAAAAGAAAAAGAAAAAGAAAAAAAAAAGAAAAGATTGAGGTAGAGGCCAACTATTTCAATTTTCTTTGATCATTAACGAGTGCTGGATTTTGTCAAAGTCTTTTCTGCATAAATTGGGATGGTCATGTGGATTTTGGACTAGGTTCTATTAATATAGTGTATTATGCATATAGATTTGTATATGTTTAACAATTTTTGCATACCTGGGATGAATTCTACCTGGTACTGGTGTATAATCTTCTTGATGATTTGCTATATTCTATTTTCTAGGATTTTATGGAGGATTTTTCCATGTACATTCATGAAGAAGACTGGCGTGTAGTTCTCTTTTTTGGTTGAATCTCTCTCTGGTTTTGGTATCAGTATAATACTTGCCTCCAGGAATTATTTCAAGAGCATTGATTCCTTTTTAATTTCATTGAATAGTTTTGGGGCTATTGGGATTAAATCTTCTCTTTTCTTTGTTGGTAAGTTTTTTGTTACAGTTTCACTTCATTGGCTGATATTGACTTATTCAGAGTTTCTATATCTTCTTGATTCAGTTTTGATAATTTGTAACTATGTAGGAATTTTTCCATTTCTTCTGTTTCTTTGATTATGTTAGAGCAAATATTTTCAATTAGGTACTGATGATCTGAATTACTACATGATCTTTAATAAGTTCACCCTTTTCATTCTTTACTGCTCAAATTTGAGATTTTTCTTTCTTCTTTTTGATGAGGTTAACTAGGTGTTTATCAATTTTATTTAATCTTTCAAAGAACCAATTTTTAAAATTCTTTGTATTATTCTCTGTCTCAATTATATTAATTTCAATTACTTCTTGGCCTTTTGGCTAAGATAAATGTAGTGTCTGTTCTTATCAGTTTAATTGTAATTATTTTGGCTCTAATCTTTATAATTTCCTGCCTTCTTTGGGCTTTGGGCTTGATTCGTTCTTTTTCTACAAGCTTGAGCTGCAGTATTTGGGTATTTATTTGTTCATTTTCTGTTTTCCTAATGTGTGAGTTCACTACTATAAATTTCCCTCTAAGGACTGCTTTAATTGCATCTCACCAGTTCCATTAAGTTGTGCTTGAATTTTCATTGGATTGAAGATTTTGTTTAATTTCATCTATAACCCATTGTTTTCTGAGGAGCATGTTATTCAATATCCATATGTTTATTGGGGTTTTTTGCTTTCTTTTGTCAATAACTTCTAGTTTCATTGCACAATGGTCAAACAATATGCATGGGATAATTTCGGTTTCCTTGCTTATACTTAAGTATGACCTATGGATTAGTATTTGGTCTATTTTAAAAAGTGTCCCATGTGCAGCTGAAAAGAACATGTATTCAGACATTGTTGGGTGTAACCCTCTATATATGTCCACTAAGTCCATTTATTCAAAAGTTTGGTTTAATTCTGCTAACTCTAAATTTTTTGTCTGCTTGACCTATCTTTTTGAGATAAAGGTTTTTAAGGTTCCACATTAAGACTGTTAGATTGTTCATGTCCTTTAAAATTTGTCTTGGATTGTTTGCTACTCCCAAATTTGGTGCATACATATTTATGACTGTTATCTCCAACTGTTGAATTTTTTCTCTATCCAGTATATAATGATCTTCTTTATCATGTTTGATCATTCTTGGTTTTAAGTTCAGATTGTCTGCTAACAGAATAGCTACCCCTTCTCTTTTTTGCTTTCTTTTGTCAATAACTTCTAGTTTCATTGCACAATGGTCAGAAAATATGCATGGGATAATTTCGATTTCCTTGCTTATACTTAACTATGACCTATGGATTAGTATGTGGTCTATTTTTAAAAATGTCCCATGTGCAGCTGAAAAGAACATGTATTTAGACATTGTTGGGTGAGGTCCTTGAGCATGTAGTATTTTTTGCATCTTTCGACTTTCAGCCTATTAATTTCTTTATGGGTTAAATGTGTTTCTTTTATATAGAATATTGTTTCTTAATCCATTCTTCTAGTCCATTTCTTTTAATTGATGAATTGAGTCCATTTACATTGGTGATTATAAACAATATGTATTGTCTTAAGTTTATCATGTTATTTTTCTATTGGTGGTTCCCTACTTTTATCTTGTGTTTAATAGTTTGCTGTGTTTGGTGGGTTTTTTTCTGTTGCCATTCTTGGAATTGAGAGTATTTTAACCCATTTCTAGAATATCTTTTAATATTCAGTGTAGGATTGGTTTGGTCATCATTAATTTCTCTGGTTGTTCTTTGTCACTGAAGTGTTTCACTTCTCCACTGAACTTCAAAGAAAGTTTTGCAGGATGCAACAGTATAGGTTGGAATTTGTTTTCTTGGAGGAGTTGAAGTACTTCGTGCCATGATTTTAAGACTTGATGGCTTGTGAGGTCTGATCGGTTTTCCTGGAAATGTGGTCAGTTTCTTTTCTCTAGTGGTTTTAGTATATTGTTCTTGTGCTGAATTTCTGGCATCTTGACCAGTATATGTCTGGCTGTAGTTTTAATCGGATTATTATTATTTGGAGTTCTCTATGCCTCAATTACTGAGTAGCAGAGTGTTTCTTGGGAAATTTTCTGTTTTACTTCTGTCCATTTTCTTTGTATGTCATTTGTTTTGCCTCCTTTTTACTCACTGATACTTATTAATCTTATGCTGTCCATCTTTGCATTGTCTTTTGGCTATTGAATTATTATTTATGGATCCTAGTTGTTTTTACATCTTTTAACTAGCTGTAATGGTGCCGTTTTATTCTTTTTGTGCTAACAGAGATTGAACCCAGCACCCTGCACTTGCCAGGCAAATGCTTATTCTACTGAGCTATCTCCCCAGCCCTTATAACAGTGATTTAATGTCGAAAGTCTATCTTCACTTTCATTCAAATAGTTTTGCAAACTTATCATTGAGTTTTTAATTTCGTGTGTATCTCTTTGAATCTGTTTCATGCATTCTATTTCTTTCTTACATTGCACATTCAAGATTTCTGTCATTTTTCTATTCTCCTCTACTGTTTTTATCAGTGTCTTCTTTAGAAATGCTTAGTAGGTCTTTCATTGTAGTTATCATTTCTTTTTTTACCTGTGAGATTATCTCTGATCTGGTTTCTTCTATGCTCTTCTACATTTGTTCTTTACTTTAGTTGCTATTATTTCAGATATTTCATGTGTGTAGCTTCCAATTTCTTCTATGCTGATGTCTTCTGGGCTTGTTCTGGGTGGACTCAGTGCCTGAGAATATATTTGTCTCCTTTTGTCATTTTTCTATTTCAGAAACAAGTCTTTATTTTGATTTCTGTGATACCATCTCTGTAAGGAGTCTTTTTTTTTGTAGCTCCCTTGTCTCACAGATTCATGTTTTGTGTGTGTCCCAAGATTTTGCCTTTTCTAAAAATTGAGAGTGAGATATTGGTTTCCATTTGACACTGTTCTCCGTCTTTCAGTGTAGGGATTTGGTCAAGTTATTACCCAAGCTCCTCCCAATATTAATACCCAAGGGAAAACATGTGGTAAAGACAGATATGGTTTCCTATTTACAGTAGTACAATTAGCAATACTAATAACAGTGAACTTCATAAATTGACAAACTTTTATAATTATTTCTTACATTGGGAATTTGTATTTAAATTAGTCCCCCTGAATTCTGTATGGACACCTTCCCTTTATACACCTAGTGTCTCCCAAGCGGACTAGCTGCCACCCCTGTGTCATGAGAACGCTCCTCAGTCTGGGTCTGGGTTTGACAGGGCCAATCAATATTGATTGGGCCAGCTGTGTTTGCTGTCCTCCGGTCCCGCAGCTCCTTCCCAGTAGGACCACCAAGGTGGAATGGGCCAGAGGTCTCCAGTGGCTGCCAGACCCATGGCTCAATCCTGCTAGGCCTGCTGCATTGGAATGAGCTGGCTGCACCTCATGGCTTCCGGTCCCACAGCTCCCTCTCTCTCTTCTGCCACTTTATGAGTGTAAATTTCCTGATCAGGCTCTGTTTTTTTACAAATGGAAAAACATCTAATTTGTATAGAATGGGTGAAAAGAGTTTCATTTGAGGTTTCAGGTAATTGGCAAGTTTGGCAAGTATAGTTGTGCAATAGACTTTGAAAAACTATGTATACATGTATATAATATACATAAAGAGATGTGTAATATAAAATACACATACTACATACCTATTTAATTATATATTGCAACTTGATTCATTACTTTAGCTGTTTTGTGGAATGATGATGTGTTGGTTTCTCATAACATAGTCATCATGTGGAAATAATTTTTTGACATAATGGAACCATGCAGTCGATACTAAGGGTCCTTCCTAGACAGGCTTAACATCAGGCAGTGGCCCAGGTAAATATACAAAGCCCTGCTTCTTTAAGTTAGTTAAGGCAAAGCTCTGTGGGCAATCTCAGCTATAAGAACTCCCTGAAGAATGAGTCCAACTGTGCCTGCTGTTGGATTCTGCTTTTGCACTTCCTTACACATGAAGTTCTCAAGATCAATCCACAATACATTTCATGCATCTCAATCTTCAAGTTGGAGTCTGTTTCCAGGGAATTAACCTATGGCAGTATCTATTCATAACAAACATTAATTACAAGTTGGTTTGACTCCTGCCTTTTGGGGGGAATGCTCTCTAGGAGCAGAAATCTGCACCTAGACTGTCTTTAACAATTCAGTTACTTTTCTGTGTTTTTCACTTGTCTGTTTTTGTTTTTTTTTTTAAGTTTCTCCTCTAGTTTATCAAAATTAAGTTTACTTTATTAGGGTTGTATTCAGTGTTTCTTTTAAATGTTATTTATGGTTCTTGCACCTTTGGAGAAATAACCTAATTTAGAAGAAAATAATATTTGAGCCAGAAAACTTGGACATCATATATTTGACCATTATTCTATTCTTTATTTTCTGCATGTAAAAGTCAGTTTAATGACCTCTAGTGTGGATGTCTGATGATGTTCCAAAGAAGATTGGCCATACATAAAAAATAATTTGGAAATCATAAGCAGGCTACTCTTTATAAACACAGCACATGTAAAAAAAGGATTATTCATACATTAATGAAGAAATTTTTCATGACCATATACTTCATGACCATAAACTTACATTGCTTCTTTTGTAATTTGAATTTGAGTAAATGAGTCTATGATCATAACAGTCTGTATATAACCCTTCTTGTCTGAATTATGTTAATGAGTTTAAAGGATATAAATTTAGAATCTCAGAAGACTTTGGACATTGTATATTGCAATTCTGTTTTTCCCCCACAGAAAGAAGTGGAGTTACTATAATGTTGATATTTTGCCTACTCTTACATTATTAGTTCAGTAAGTATTCAGGATGAGAATTTAAGGCTGGCTATTTCCCTAGTGCTTGAGATATTATTTTAATTTATTGAAATAATAGAAATATTGTCACATTATTTTTGATTTGTAACTCATACCTGTTGGTGTTCATTATTTTATAAAATTTCTTTCTACTTTATATCTCAAATTTATGTGTCTTTGTTGTGTAATTCGTATCTGGTTTCTTTTTTTTTCTTCTTTCTGATTTAAAGTTAGATGAGCAAAATGCACTTATATAACACTACACTGATTATTTTCTCTAAAAACAGAGTAGCATCTATGTGTGTATACATTTTAAAAAGCAACATTTTTGCATTAGCACAAAAACTCTCTGTATGAGAAAATAACTCATATTTGATATGTAGGAGAAAGAACCACGGGACTGGTAGCAGCTGAATTCTGTCTCTGAGTTTTCTGTTCCCATTATTTTATTTGATATTTCTAAAGCCAATTTTATTTTGTAGTAGAGTCATAAATAAAGACAATGGGATAGAATGACTAAAGTATGAAAAAGATGTAGAGAAGAGACAAATAACTACATACATATATAGCAGTTGGGGCGAAGATGCCTGGGTTCATGTTCATATGGGTTCATACAGCCTTGGTCGTGTTTGCCAACAGGTACAGATAAGATACGGAGTTTGCAAATGAAAGCAAACTTCTGTAGAGAGTGTTTTGGTTTGTGATCCAAATTGTTTACAAACAGAAGCATTCATGAAGCCAGACAGATATATATATATATATAATATATATATATATATATATATATATATATATATATATATATATATATATATATGAATGATATGGACATGGATATAGATATAGATATAGATATAGATATAGATATAGATATAGATAGATATAGATATAGATATAGATATATAGATATAGATAGGTATATAAAAGTCAAGGGGCAGTGAACACGGAGTGAATGCCTTAATGAGCAGTACACAGAGCAACTACCGAAAATCACTAACAGATTTCAGGTCTGCCTTTTCAGGAGGAGGAAGACGGAAGGGGAAGGTGGAGTTCCACTGCTACAGATGCTTCTGAATGCTGGATCAAGATCTTTGCCCCAGTTATTGAGATAACACGTCTCTATCTTCTAACTGTCTACTCCTCTGGATTTTACCTATTTTCTGCCTACATCAGACAGCTCCAGGGAGAAACACGGCCCTCTTTCTTCCTATTGAGCGACGGCTATGCATTCACAGCCTGCATAGCTGTGGCTGCAGCCACCCCGAGTCAGAAATCACAGAAAATACTACATTTATTTCAACTTGTGTTATTTTTTTCTTTTCTTATACCCTGTCTCATTTTTGAGAAGCTTGTATGTAAAATGTCGGTCATCCTTTCCTATGACAATGTGAGACATACAGCTCATTCACAAATTATTAACTCTGCAAATGTATGTAGAAATTGTGGGCAATGCCTGACATTTTACTTTTAAGTATATGGTTAAGAAAAGAGCTTTTTTAAGGGGAATTTTCACTCTTTAAAATGAAATTAAGAATAAAATGTCATGAGGTCACTCCTGTTGTCTACAAAAAGAAAAACTAAAAAACTTCAAAGCACTCAACACTTTATCTCAAGAAGTCAGTGATTTCAGAATGGCTGAAAACAACGAGCACAGACACAAGTATAGGAAGGCAGATGGAGCCTTTACTTTCCTTGAGACTAAAAGTTCTCCCCTAAATTGTTTTGCAAAGAGGTTGGTACCAAGGGAAGTTATTTGGTGTGACTTAACTCGAAGTTAATGGCCTCACGAAGCAATTTTATGGTCTTAGTCTATTCGGGTTGCTATAACAAAATGTCATAGACTGAGTAGCTGATAAACAGCAGATACTTATGTCTTACAGTTCTAGAACCTGGGAAACCTAAGATCAAGATGCTGATGGATTTTGTGTCTGGAAGGGCCTGCTTTCTAGTGCATTAGGAGTGCATTTTTCACTTTGACCTTGGGGGTCAGTGGCAAGACAGCTGTTGGAAGCTTTTTTTCTTTAACTTTTAATTTTATTTTAAAGAGTAAAAACAAATAGCAGAAATAAAAGCAGGAACAGAGTAACAACAATGTATATGGCACAGAATTTCAGTGAGGTTTCTTTTACAAAGAAAGGCACTAATACAGTTCATGAAGTCTCTACCCTCAGGTCCTAATCACTTCGCAAATCCCTGTGTCTCAAAATCATTTTGCTGGTTATTAGGCTTCAAGGTATGGATTTTGGGAGCACACAGACATCCAGAACAAAGCTGCTACCGATGTTGCAAAATTTGAGAAGACGAATGGATTCTACTCTCTGGTATGAAGAAATACTTTATTGCTAACTGTGGACATTGATTCCAGAGCCCAAGGGTGATTAGACACAAACAATTATAAAGATCACAGAATGCACGGCAGCAGGGTTTACAAAAAGAAGACCATTTTTCTGTTAAATAGCAAGAATATCAAAAGAAGAGCAATAGCCTATTGACTTTTGTATTCCCATGTGAGGAAGAGGGCAGCAATTCCAGTCAATGCCGAGCTATCCAGTCCAAGTCCAGTCCACTGAAGTCTGAGACTAGATAATTATATTCATTCTTTTCTTTACCATTTATCATCTATCACAAAGCTGCAGGACCTTTCCTGTCAATGCACACAACAGAGAGCGCCAGGGAGTAAGTGACCAGACAACTCAGGACTTCCCAAACCAAGGAAATTATATATTTCAACCACTCATACTGAATTTTTTAATGCTAAGCTATGCTGCTTGGCTGTCAGAGCAGTGAAGTGAAAATAAAATTAGAGGCCAAATGCCTAAACCTTCAAGAAATGTCACGAAGAAGAAAAAAACAAGTACAAGGTTTTCCTTATTATATTTTCTCAGTGTTTAAATATATAGATTTTTGTTATCACTGCACTGAAAATGGAATCAGTGACCCATCAGACCTAATGCTTGTGTTCAAGAAATGCCTTGAACTTTAAGTAAACTCCATATTCTTTTCCTTTGAATTAATTTACTTGTAGATGTGCTACATTACTTAAGATTATACACTCGGTTGAAAAATACAGACAAGGGCAGAAGTGAACTTTACTTTCTGACTATCTAGACAGTATTGAGCAGACAACATAGCTTTCAAAAGAAACATGGGCTTCTCTTCCTCATTCACTTCAGAGATGAGAAATGAAATTGAAGGCAGAATTCAGTTTCCTCCGGTGAGAACAAAACACCATTTTAAAATCCTGTAGTGTTTTCTTTTTGCTGCTGTTTTGATTTTTCTCTTCCTTTTCCTTGGCAGGCTTGTGAATTTGTAAGTAGCTAGCTCTCATTACTTCTCTAGTCCTGCAACACAAGCACTACCCATGGATTAAGCAGCTGAGGAACTATAGGGAATTCTCATCCTCTCTCTGGGCTTTAGCTCTTTTCTATGAATGAGAGTTAGACTAAATAATTTCTTGCTCCATTATTTGATCTATTTTTCTGGTCCATGTCAGTTTAACATTTCAATGTCCCCTTGTGGGGAGGTAAAATCACTTTCAATAGTTTTGAATACTAGAGAAGCATCTAGTTAATGTTCTGCAGCCAAAGTAGGCACTCACATTGATGGGGTGGGGAAGAGAGAGAGAGAGAGAGAGAGAGAGAGAGAGAGAGAGAGAGAGAGGAGACAGAGAGACAGAGACAGAGACAGAGATGCTATGTATAGTGATTTTACCCTTCTATTCCCTGAAGTACTAGTGTCTCTTTCATTCCTGCCAGACAAGTCTTTTCTATTTTTTCAGTTTAGTATTTTTTAGCTTTGTGTTGAACTTTGACTTGTACATAAAGAAAAAGAATTTTTCATTATCATGGGTGATGCTATAGTTTGAATTTTAAATTCCTCCAAAGGATTGATAGACTAAAGTCTGGGTCCCCACCCTGTGACATGACTGGGAAATAGTAGAACCTTAGGAGGTGGGGCTTCTTGGAAAGACACTAGGTTATTGAGAACACATCCCTGCAGGGAGCAATGAACTTACTTTCTGTTCTGTTGGATGTCTGTCACTGTAAGCTGAGGAGGCACTTTGCTTTAGCACAAGTTCCCCACCAGGATGTTCTGCCTCCTTGCAGATCAAAGAACAATGATGGTGAGGAACCCTTGACTGGCAAGCATTTCCTTCTTTTAAGTTATTTATAATAGGTATTATTTTTATAGCAATAAAGGTCTTACTAACACAGATGATTAGAAAACAACACTTTAAAAATTAAATCTGTATAAGAACTTCACATGTAATATTTAATGTTACAGTTTGTACTTATGTTAAATAGCCAAATATGCATTTTGATACTGTTTTACTAATTATACATTATTTCTTGTCAGATTTCAAGTGTTTATTTTCTTTCCTATTTTGAAAGATATCTTAATTTTCTCACAATAACAATAAACTTTACATTATCTTAGTGAAGTAACCCTGTGTACTTACATGTAATCTATCTTAGTGAGATAACTTTTGTTCAATTACTAAACTAAGCAGTACACATGTTAATTTAACTAGAATAAGAAATATAGAGCTGGCCAGGTAGCTCAGCCAACTAAAGGGCTGGCTTAGGCAGAACGCAGTGGTTGGGCTTGATCCATGTGTGCCATACCAGCACTACCCTGGGGTTCTCTGAGAAAACAAACAATTGACACTGAGCGTGGTAGTGTGAGTCTGTAATCTCAGCTCTAGAGAGGCTGAAAACAGGAGAATCACTAGGAGTTTGATCTACATAGTGAGACCCTGTAGACTGCACCAAATACATTAAAAAAAAAGAAGAAAATATAGTTGAGTTCCTAAGCCTGTCATAAGAAATCATCACAAACAAGGTGGATTAAAGCTATAGAAACTCACCTTTCACAGTTCTAAAAGCCAGATGTGGGCCAGCCAAATAGGTCAGCAGATTAAAGTGCTTACAAGCAGGCTTAGGGGGCGAGGTATGATCCCCAGGCCTTCCTTGCAGGCCCTACCCCCAGGGTGCGCTGAGACAGCAATCGAAACTGGGCAAGCTGGCCCTGAATCCAAGCTCTTGAGAAGGTATAAACAGACAGATCACTATGAGTCCTATCTAGTAGTGAGACCCTGACTACCCTGTAGACCCTTCCCTAAAAAATACAGAAATAAATACATAAATACATAAATAATAAATAAAATAAAAGACAGATGCTTGAAATTAGGATGACAGCAGGATCACCAAACTCTGAAGACTCTAGAATAAAGAATAAAGGTGTTTCTTGACTTTCTTCTAGCTCTTTGGGGGGAACCTGGCAATCCTGGGCATTCCTTGGCATTTGTAAGCATCATTTCAGTTTCCATTCTGCTATCTTCTTTCTGTGTCTCTACATTTTTGGTTTATTTATTTATTTATTTATTTATTTTATTTTGATCTCTTCATAAACAACAACAACAGTAAACACCTATCATAGAATTTGGTACATAATATGCAGAATGATCTCATCTCAAAGTCTTTGCCTTAATTATATTTGAAAATACTCAATTCCATATTTTGTCATATTCCAAAGCTGCATATGAACATATCATTGGGGTTTGATTGACTTCACTACTCAGAGAAAGTAGTGCAACTCAAGTGAAGAAATACCACTTAGGTCTCTGAGTCTACTGGAAACCCCTTGGAAGATCTTGCTCTCTGAAGCCCTCCCTTTTTTTAGGCTGTATACATCCCTAGTCTGTTGTTCTCTTCATGCTGGGTCAGCCTAAATCTTTTTCGTTTATAGTCTGGATCTTCTTATGGCAGGAGAAGATCCTGGAGATCTCAGAACTATGCACTTTTAATTCAGTAGATACAGTGTGGATAACTTTAGTCTCAATTCTAAATATCAAGAAACTAATTGCATGGGTCAGTTAAGGTCAAGCTCTATCATGGTGTCTTCTTTGTTTTTGGAATGGTAATCAACTAAGTGACCATCTGGAAGGGAAAGAATGTTTTAAAACAAAGCATTAAAAATTAAGTCTGTTTAAGAATCTTCACCTTAGAATATTAAGGATGATATTCATATTGCATATTAAATTTATGTTAAATAGCCAAACATGTAATTTTGTTGAGGAACAGCAAAGTATATCTAAGTAGTTTTAAACAACACAAGATATTATTATCCAGGGGTCAGGGAGATTACTCAGTTGAATAAGCACTTGCCTGGCAAGCACAGGGTCCTGAGTTCAATCACCGGTAAGAAAAAAAAAATTCTCCTTTTACAGTGCTGTAAACTAAGACATCAGTTAAATTTGAACAATTCCCCACATGTCTCAGAGCCATCTAAACTATTTACTGGGTTTAGATTTTTTGACATTTGTGATATACATCCTAATCTAGCCATCAGTTTTAGTGTTTTATAATGTCCCATGAGGATAGTAAAGGTAGTCTGTAGGGACTTTTACTGAAAATCTTTAAGAAAACATTAAATTGTGTGTCCTACATTTAGGAATAACAAACTGAGCTTCTGTCGAAAGACTCCTTTGAAGTCTGAAATTTTCTGAATATATTTTAGCGCTGGTCTTTGGGCTCTAAGAGATGCAATGTTTTCGCTCTGGAAATAGGTTGTTACATGACAATAACAGAGCAATATATCATAGAATGAAGGTGTCTGCAATGGAAGGTCTATGCAATATTTGTTCTGAAGGGATTAGTTACCATGACAAGAAGAGAAATCTTCAGAGAACAAAACGTAAGGGAGGAAAATCAGAAGTGATACAGTGATTAGATAGCAAATAGTACTCCAGGAAGAGAAAAATATGATCAGAAGTGAAGCCCTGCTTTCTTTTGACAAATCAGCAAACTTCTAGAAATGTGTGAAATTTGAGTTTGAGATACAAATATATATACAGACAGACTTAATGAGCAGCATCTATGATACTGGAAGCATAAACAATTTTCAGAACCTCAGGGTAAAATTCAGGAATAGGGAAAGATTGGCTAGCCAAAACTCAACAGATACAAATCTTATGAAACAGTATTGGCATATTCAAAGTAATGAACATGTTGTCAATGAGGACAGTAGGGTTTTAATTTCATATACTAACTGCTTAATATACCCTGCATTAACTGAATTTCCTAGGAAAACAATGTGGTTATTGAAACTTGTTAGGAAGTAGTTAAGGCTTGCATCCAGATGTCCCCCCAAAGCCTCAAAAAGTTATAGGTACAGCTTTTCAGAGGGAGCTAGATCTAGAGTGAGTAGCCATGGGGTGTGATGGTAGTATGGATTCATGGTGCAGTGCTAGGGTTAGGGATGCACCAAGTTTAGTGTGACTGCCCCCTGCCCTGAAAGTGAATAGCCTGGATAGAACATAAGGGACAGGGATTCTGTTGTCACTCGCTGCTTGCTACTTTGCTGCCTTCTGCCTGCCACGAATTATTTCTCCTCTCTAATGCCCCTCTGCCATTCCACTTTGCCTTGGAGCCAGCTGATTATGGATTAAAAGCTCTACAAGCTACAAGTTTCAATAAACCCTTCTTGAGGCCCGGAGCCGCCAGATCATCATCTGACCCAGAGTGCAGGCCTGGCATGTGAGTCAGACTGCCTGGGGCTGCCAGACCTTGAATTAACCCAGAGCAGGCCCAGCATGGAACCCTTCAACAGAACTCCCTGCAAAGAGGCTAGAGGCAAGACATCCATCTGATTCAGAAGCAGAACATCTTGCCAGTGTGACAAAAAGGGTTCATCTGCAAGGTTACAGCGCGAAGAAGTGGAGCACAGCAGCCAGACCCAAGCCATACCCACCTGGGGAGTCTGAGCTTCCTAGATCTGACATGATGCTAAGGTAGTAACTTTATCTAAGCTCTACATCAAAGGCCAAAAATTAGTGGTACAAAAAATGACGAAAAGAAGGAACAATAAACAGTCTCAGGTCCCGTGTCCCCCCAGTACAAATGCAGAAGACACTAGCATAGAGGAAATTGGAAATCACACACCTGAAATCTCTGAAATAATAGCATTGGAAGTAAAGAAACAACTGCAGAAATGTATAGAAGAGATAAGATCAGAAATAATTTCTGAAATAAAAAATGTAGTGATAAACATAATCAAAGAAGTACTAAGTGCTTCTGAAGAATACACTGATAAAAATAGAGCAGAATATAAAAATGATTGAACCCTTGAATGAACAATATAGGAAAGAAATAGAATGCATGAAACAGATCCAAAGTGATATACAGGAAATTAAAACCTCAATCACAATCTGGCAAATCGGTTTGAGTGAAAGTGAAAATAGACTTTCTGATCTTAAAGACACCATTGCGTTTAGTGAAAAAATAAGCAAAGATCTTTTAAAAACAACTAGGATGCAGGAAAAAAACAATTCAACACCTGCAAGATGATGCAAAGATGAACAATGTGAGACTAATAGGCATCAAAGAGAAGGAAGAAGTCAATACAAATGTTATAAAAAGAATATGAATGGCAGTAATAGCCGGAAACTTCCCAAATATGGGGCAACAATCTGACATTCAGACAACCGAAGCATACAGAACTCCAAATAACATCAACCCAATTAAAACCACTCCCAGACATATAATAATCAAGATCCCAGAAATTCAGCACAGGAACAGTATACTAAAAGCTGCTGAAGAAAAGAAACAGATCACATATAAAGGAAAACCCATCAGAATAATGGCAGATTTCTCTTCACAAACCATCAAGTCAAGAAGAGGATAGAACAAAGTACTTCAAGTGTTGCAAGAAAAAAAATTCCAATCCAGACTGATATACCCTGAAAAACTCTCTTTCAAGTATTATGGAGAAGTAAAATACTTCCATGACAAAAAACAAATAAAGAATTGCATGATGACAAAGCCAAGCCTACACAGACTACTAAATGA